>JAFFSR010000134.1:0-209995 GCA_017163975.1 Anastatus disparis | reverse complement strand
GATGTAGTTGATTATTCATCGGTCTTCGTAGGAGGAGCAGGGTCCTCTTCCGTTTGCTCCCTACAGGTAGGTTGGTTTTTTTTTTATCGTTGCCCCAAATTTAGATAGATGGTAGTTCTTTTGGTCGAACGTTTCGTTTTGGTATCCATCCTGGTTATAGGTCTACAAATAAAGAATTTAGCACGAGCCTGTATTTCGTCAAGTAGTGATCTAATTTGTCGTTAAGATGATATCTAAAACAATAGAAATTGCTGGTTTACAGATATTGTATTTTTAATGGAAATGTGTCCCTTCTCATGCTTGGTGAGCAGGAACAGTCGGATAAGGGTTAATTGGTTTAAGCTTGCAGTGTTAGTGCTAAGTAAATTAGCTTGACAGTTAGTATACCACCCTTTATGTACAAGTTTTGTGATTTTTTACTCGATGATCTAAGCATCAGTTAGGATCCATGATTAACCAGGGTTGGTAGCCTGGTAGGTTATCAATGCTATCATTCACTATTTGGTCACACTCTTATTTTTTTCTTAAAATTTGAGATTGGAATGGAAATAAGGTCGGTATTTCTGTGATAACGCTAACTGCTTATTTGTCCTCGTTAGTCATCAGTCCAGTCCATTATATAGTTAATTAAAAGGTTATGGATAAATGGTAAATGGGATAATAAGTCATAAAGTCAAAATAAAAGTCAAATGCAAGTTTATTGTCAGTAGTTTCAACGCTTAAACAATCTTGTAGGGAGGCGGCAACTGGGTGCGCCTCAACCTTTAATCATCAAGTTAATTTCAACTATATGGTGGAATTCAAATTTTGTGTTCTGCATTTGTTTTTTTTTTTTTTTTTTTAAACAAAGAAGAAATATGCAGTTTTATTAAGATTGTGGTTTACGATTTCCCAGTTATCTATTGTTGAAACTATACCTCGGCCGAGGAATTTCATTGAGTCATTTTGACATAGTCTAGTAGAGTTTAGTATATCTAAAACTGTCACAGCTGATTAAGGTGTTGGTGGGTTAAAGGTGCATTAGTTAATGCAGTCTATAAGTTGAGTAGAGTCTAGTACAAATTTTTATTTGTAAAAGTCAAGTAATTATTAAGAAAGGTCGGATGGTCAGTTTAAACCCCTTTTTTCCCTTCTTGGTATTTACTTAAGTACATTAGTTTTACCTGCATGACAGACAATGGCTATATATAAAAAAATAGGTTAGTAATAATTTTTTTTAAATATGAGGTTACAGCTATCAGTTTTCCGTATATATCTTTGGTCCTTGCAATAAGTGGAAGTTGAGTTTCTGAAACAGTATGATCATTAATCAAATTCTCTGGTCGCGGCTTTTAATTTGTCCACGTGTTTACATTAATTTTCCGTTCGGCAATTCTAGCAATACATTATTATGCCCGAGTGTTTTTACTATTTTTAAAGGTTTTAAATAGTAAGCGTCAAACTTTCATCTTCGAGGTTCATTTTAACATACGCATAGTTTCCTTCAATGGGTTTAAATTCCTTCACACGTTTGTCATAGTAGTCTTTAGTTCTAGTTTTGGTCTTGATGAGTTTATGTCCAGCGTCCATTTTCATCTCGTGTAGTCTAGTAATCAAGTCTCCGTTAATATTGGTTATAGGTAGCCAGGCGTTCCTCTTTGGGTATGTGAAGAGGAATCGAGCAAGTCTGCCATACACTAGTTCAAAAGGTATATCCTGTAGCCGAATGTACACTAGTGTTGTAAGTAAAAGCGGCAAAAGGAGCTAGTTGATCCCAATCATCATATTGATCGGAATATGTCCTTATAAAGTCTACCAATGGAGCATAACTACGTTCTAGTGCACCTGTCGTTTGTGGGTCGATATCCTGAGGAATGTGAGTGGGCTATCTTGAATATTTTTAGCAGCATTCCTATTATTTCTGACATAAAACTGGTCCCTCTATCTGAAAGTATGGCTCGAGGAGCTCCGGATTGGCAGATCAAGTGTCTCGCTAGAGCATCAGCTATAGTAGTCGCTCTTAGATTTCGTAATGGAGTCACTATGACAAATTTGGTTAAATGGCATTGCATAGTTAGCGGTAGCAATGGCCCGATAGCGTCATTCTCAATTTTCCCACGGTGTCTATTGATACTTTATCGAAACTTTCGATTGGTGTGTCAGTAATAACCATCGGCGCTCTTCTTGTGATTCTGTCAATTTTTCTTTCCTGGCAGGTGGAACAGTCTCTAATGAAGTTTAGAACGTCATTTCTCATTCCCGGCCAATAGTACCTTTCTCGAACCTTGGCATAAGTTTGGTTTACACCCTTATGTCTTTCAATTAGATTAGTATGTAAGTTAGTCAGTACATCTCTTCTTTCGTCTTCATTAAAGTACTCGGTCTTTCCGAAGCATAGAGTTATTTGTACGTCCGTTCCGTTAAATTCATGTCTTAGTAGATTTATTAAAGTCCCAGGCTCTAGATTTTCTGTAAGCTTACTGTGTCTAGACACTCTTATAGTGTGTATATTTCTGTTAAGTAGAAGTAACTTCAGTCTATTTAAAGTTTGTTTGAGTAACTCTGTGTCACAATGAATCATGGTGTTTATTTTTCAGAATTACTGTCATTACATGATACTTCCTGTAAGGAGTTATCAATATTTGTCAACCTTTGGTTTTGATTGTTTCATATCCATTAGACTAATTGCATTAATGTCACTAAACAAGGATGTGATGGGGTCATGCTTATCGCAGTCGCAAGTCATGAAATGCAATAAGTTTTCTACTTTATATGTTAGACAATGCCGTGAAGAAATTCACTTTTTAACGGTCTTTTTGCTTTTCTTCGTCTGATGTCGAAGGTTCAGATTCTATAAATTGTTCATTGCCTAGGTTTCTCCAAGGTAGTATGTCAATCAATGGCTGAAGAAGAGTTATAGAATCATTGGGTTCCTTCGTAAAATTTATGTCAATGGCCTCGTCTGAGTTGTCTTTCTCTGGAATGGTTTCTAAATCTGGGAATCATACACTTTTTCTTAACAGTTTTGGGAGTGCTAGATTGCGCTGGAGGTTGCGTTCTTATACTTGGGGTTACCGAAATTGCTCGATATTTTGGTACGTTAATTATGGAGTCATAGCATTCCTCCGTGTCAGCATCTGTCCCAGCTTGCTGTTCTCTTTCTACCTCACTTTCTGCGTCTGTTAAACGTTGAGCTATGATACTCGTTGCCGCCCCTAAGAGATGATTAAGCTTGTTCCCTACTAGGTTCAATTGCATCATGTCGTTTAGGGGTTTTTTTCTAGGAGCAGTGATTATCTGGTCCTGCTGTTGCTCTCTGCTGTCGTTGGTTTGATTGGTGATTCTTTATTTAAGAAAAAGTTCGCTGCTACATCTATTCAATGGCGCAAGCTCTTTTCTTTATACTTTTGATGGTTCATAAATGCCTAAACGTTTGGCTTTTTCGTCTAATTCCATTCGATGTGACATCGAAACTTCATCACCATCAGAAAAATAATCAGGCATTGGTTTTGTCGGTGAGTCGTCTAGCTTCTCCAAAAACGCCCAATCGCCCGTATTATACCAGTGATCTCGTAAACTGCCTTCTAACTTCTTGTAAACTCTGTCAACATCACGTCTTATTTGGCGTCGATGCTGTGGAGTGAGCTCCTTGTTATGTTGTGATTCATGACAGGAAAAATCAGATTTTTGGTGAGATTTCTGAAGGTTGCCCATGGAATCGTCTATTCCCGTTGAAGATAGCAAGCTGCCTAGTGGCCTTGTAATTGTTTGTCGTGGTTCATCAGTTAAAAATAATTCATCTTCTGAGATGAAGTTTGAATAAACCACGGATGCTTCATTATCTCCTTGGTCAGGTAAGTTACTGTCAGAACCTTCTCCCGTTTCACTGGTGGTACTGCGCTTAAGTCAATAACATGGTCATCTATATTGGATACTTGAGGCTGATTAACAGGTTCTATTTGTTCGACTAGTTCTTCACTGGTCTCCGACATTTCTGACTCAGTGGTTTTAATGTTCGCAATCCACTCCGTCTGGGATCGACAAGTGGCAATTTTTCATCTTGCTTTCGAGTACCTAAATTACTTTCTGACTCAGAAGGTGACTGCAATGGCAATGATTGTCTATGGGTTCTGAGTTTTTGTCCTCAAACTCTTAGTTTTTGATCCAGTCCCTTCATCGGTGCTTGATAGATCACTGCTAGTTCTTGAAGAACTTCCAGTCTTAGTTTTTTCAGAAACTACTTTACGCGCTCTACTTGCCACTGTATCTCTGTAAACAGGTCTTTCGGCATAAGTAGGTTTTGGTTTGATGTTAGTCGTGGCTGGTGTGATCCGAGATCTGGTTCGTTGTGCAATCACACTATGATCAATTTAGGACTCTCTTTTTTAGTCTTTGAGCCTGGAGGTCGGCCTCGTTTAGAAGTTCCTGATGTAGATGGTATAGTCAGATCTGCGGTGAGTGGTCTCTGAGAAGTACTTGGTACATTATCTCTTATTTAGGGTGGTGCTTCTGGATTTCCTTGATCACCTGGACCTTTCTCGAGAACAAAAGTACCCTTAAGTCCTAGAACCAATACCCTGAGTCTTGGCAAGTTTTCATTAAGTCCTTTTTCTGTAGGCTCTTCCACTGGGTTTCGGCTTAATGCGTCTGCATTAATGTTTAATTTGCCAGGCTTATATTTGAACTTATATGGATAGTCGGTGAATTTCATCATCCATCGCATCAATCGTTGTCCCGGATCTTTCCTGTTATGCATCCAGTTCAAAGGCTCATGGTCTGCTTGTAATATGAATTCTCTACATAATAAGTAGGGTCCGAAAGTGGTGCATTGAATATAGGGCAGCTAAGCACTCCTTGTCAGTGGTACAATAGTTTCTTTCAGCCTTATTTAGTAGTCGTGATAGAAAGGCTACTGGGTGGTCGAATCCGTCCTTTTCTTGGCTTAGCACTGATCCAATGGCGTAGTCAGAAGCGTCGGTGGTTAAAGTAAACTGTTTCTCAAAATCAGGAAAGATAAGTATTGGTGCTTGCACCAAGTGCTGTTTTAGTTTTTGAAAACTCTCTTCCTGCGCTGGTCCCCATTCCTATAGTTGGTCATTCTTTAGCAAATCAGTCAAAGGTTTTGCTACTTTTGAGAAGTCTTTAATAAAACGCCTATAGTACCCAGCTAGTCCTACAAATTGTCTTATGTTCTTTGGCGTCTTGGGTGTAGGAAATTCAACTACTGCTTTTATCTTTCCTGGATCTGGTTGTATTCCTTGCTCGCTGATTATATGTCCTAAGAAGGTTACCTCCTTCCTTAGAAACTCGACCTTTTCAGGCTGCAAAACTAATCTTGCGCTACGCAGTCGATCGAAAAATTTACGAGTTTTTTCGATCATGTTCATGTAGATCTTTCGAGTAAATTATAGTGTCATCCAGATACACCAACATCTCGGTGTTCTGTAGTCCCATAAGGACATGGTCCATCATTCGCTGAAACGTTGATGGCGCCCTTTAGGTCTTCAGGAAGACGTGTATACTGGTAGTGTCCGTGAGGAGTGGTGAAAGCACTTTTCCATCTGTCTTCTACACGTAATGGCAGTTGCTGATATCCACTAGCGAGGTCGAATACTGAAAAATATACTGCTCCTCCTAATTGGTCGAGAATATCTGTTATATTAGGTAGTAGGTAAGCGTCTCCTATAGTCTTTGCATTTAAATTTCTAAAGTCTATTACCATCCGCCAGCGTGGGTTACCATATTTATCTGTTTTTTTTGGTACAATGATAACTGGGTTACTTGAAGGTGAACAAGATGGTTCTATAATCTCATTCTTAAGTTTCTTGGCTACTTCGTCCTTTATCACCTGTTTATGAATAGGCGGATGCCTATACTGTTGGTATTTATTGGAATGTCATCGGTTGTGGGTATCCTATGCTCAGTTACATGTGTTGCAGGTAGCAAATCTCGGTAGTAGAAAAACGTCATTATAGTCTGAGATTAAATCTTTTACATGTTCTTTTTCTTCTTCGTTCATGTGGTCCATACTTAAAATGCTAAGTAACTTTTGGCCTCGTAAGTAGGTGTCGTCTATTCTTAGCGCTTCACTATCCGACGATGACTCGTGGTAAAATTCTGGATTTACATATTCAAAAGCCATTAACTCGCAACGAGGTATGTTTAATGTGACGTCCTTGTCATGAGTGTTGATGGCCATGACTTTGCATTTTCCATTGTGGTTAGTCACTAAACCTTCTCCTATTAGTATTCTTGGGTCATTTACATCGATCTTTGGTAAGTATCCATTTGTCAAGTTAGTTGGTTTTAACTTAATTTCCAAAATCTGTTTAGATCTTCCTTTGATTAGATAGGTGTCTGGAAGATCTTCTAGTACATCTGCGCATATAGCTGTATCATTATAATTTATGTCATTATCTACACTGCTTTCTTGAACCGCTTGGTCTGTGTCTGTACTTTTGTTATATTCCAAAAAATGGTATAGGGTTCATGACATCCCCTGCTATCATGAGAGCCTGGTTATAGTAGGATATAACGGCTTCTTCCTGCTTCAAGTACCGTCGTCCCAGCATTCCGTCTTGTTCAATAGGAAAAGTGCGGTCTACTAGATGGAATTTTTGCAGGCTTACCACGAACATGTAACCATATGGTTCCATAAGTCTTAATAACTTCGTTAGTGATGCCGCTAAGTTCTGTACTTCCTGTAGGATCAAACTCTAGTTCAGATTTTATAGCGTTAAATTTAACAATGTTTACTGCGGCTCCGTTATCTATCATGAATGTCATCCATGGTGATTTGCCTTCTGGAATATACAACCTTATTGAGGTGGGCTCATCATCGCAGGATTCTGCGTTTCCAAGTCCTTGATATAAGTTGGTCTTTGCGATAGCATCAGCACTAATGCTCTCGTCTTTGGTACTGCTCCCATGGATTGAGTCACTTGTCCCTGTGCTACTTGGGAATTGTTCATTCTTGATGCAGGTTGGATGTAATTCGAGTTGTTTTGACTCGTCAACTCCTGCCCGTGACGAGCCGCATTCGAGTTTAAATTGTCGACATCTTGATAATTGTTTGAAACATGATATCTCTGCGCGTTTCCACCTACTGGTTGATAGGCATTTCTACGAGAATAATTGTTGTCACGATAAGCTGGTCTTTGATTTTGATATTCTTCACCTTGGAATTGATATGGATTAAACAGTCTTTGGTCCTGGAATAGTTGATTATTTCGATTTCTATATCCTGAGTCAGAATAACTTCCATATTGAGGTCTACGCTGGTGGTATTGAAAGGAAGTATACTCTTGGTTTTGCCGTTGCATAGGTACAAAATGATGGTTTGTTTGCATATAATTATTTCTTGCATAATTTGGATGATATGGCTGCTGCATGTCGGCTCTTCCTGCTTGTCTCTGATCCAAGTATCCTATATTAAATAGTCTATTGTCCTGTGGCCTGCGCCAGTTGTTGGGATTTCTCTTGGCATAGTTAGCAGCTGAGTATTCAGTCCTTTCCCAATCAGGATTACGCAGTTGTGGGTTAACCTTGTAGCGAGTGTCAGGTATGATGTTCGAGTCCATCCTAGTTTCTATTCTAACTGCTTCTTCGTAAGCAGCTTGCAAATCTTGTGGCTTGCTATTATCCACTTGTACTGCTATGTCGGCAGGTAGGCCCTTGATAAACATATCTTTAGCTGTCATTTTCAAAGGTGCAATCATAAAATTAAGCTGTGCTGGTGTTATCATGAGGTTAGCTTCTTCTAAAGAATGCTTTGCACTGCTTAACAAAATATTAAGTCGATCGAAGAAATCCCCCGCGGTTTCTCCCTGTCTCATTCTTATTTCATTTATTTTAGTCGAATAATATGTATAGTTTCTTCCTGGAGCGAACCTAGTCTTCAAGTGCTTTATTAAATTTTCCACCGTTTCAAATGAGTGGCCATAGGTGCAGTCTCGGGCGCTTCCTTGCAACTTTCCCAACAATGCCCTTACATATTGTACTTCCTGTCCTTCTGGAATCTGCGCTTTTCCGTTTCTTATATCTTGTATGAAATCTTTCAACGGCATATTATGACCGTTAAAATTTCTTAGTCCTGTTATAGCGCTTTGCAGCGCGAAGCTGCTAGCCAGTGCTGTCATCATTGCAACAGATCCATTATTTTCCTCTACTTCGTTCACCATTTTTTTACAATGGTTCGTCTGTATGATAATTTCAATAATACGTCCTAGTAGTCAGTTTAATTGATAATATGTTTAGTCACAGTATGATATTTAAAACTTGCTATTACTGAAAGTGCCTATCTTTATTCTATTATATCTTTATTTAACACCTGTAATTATCTAACAGCTACCAATATTTCTGAATGATATCCCCCTTACTTAAAAAAATCGTCGTCGGCGATTTCTAAATTATTAAAAACTGAAGTTTCGTAATTTATTTTTATATTTTTAATAATAAGTATATAAATTTTCAAAATTCAATTATAATTTACATTATTCAATTATAATTAAAAAAAAATGTTTTCTCTATTAGGCTTTTTAAAAAAATTCAGTATTTAATATTAATCCTTGTTCTAGTATTCACTAGTACACAAAAAGAAATTATTTCGGAAAAAATTTATTGTAAAAATTTTAAATCAAAACTGCGTATTTCAAAGTGCAAAGCCAAATCAATAACTTTTAAATGATTATTTGAATTTTTACTATGATACTAATTAAAAATTTTTTTTAGAATAGAAAAGAATTAAAAGTAGATAAAATTTATTCTATTAATTAACTTGATTTAAATTTTAATGAAAATCAAAAAGAAATAGTAAATATAATTTAAAATTTTAATACAACATACCGTCTTTAAAAATAAAATTATTGTCCAGAATACTTTATGATAATAAAAATAAAATTTAAACGTAAAAAACTTTTAAAAAAAAAAAAATTTTTTGATTATGATTGTAATGATTTTAGATAATTATTAACGATTTGAATAATTGTAATTAATTTTAATTTGCCTTGCAAATAATTGGATGTATATTTAATTTTAAACAAATATAATTAGAATGAAGCAGAAATATTTTTAATAAATATTCAAAATTAACAAAAACATTCTTTTCAAAAAAATTTTCAATTAAATTTTACATAGAAGTTTTCAAGATTATAATAAAAAAAAATAAAGTAAAATTTTCAAAAAATATTTATTTATTTCGTTTTGAAATTTTATTTTTATTAATTCAAAATAATAAACCGAATGAAAATAATTAAAATTCTTTAAAATATTATGTGTAACAGTTATATTTTACCTTAATAATAGAAAAATTTAGACTGCCGAATCTAGTTGCTGCTTTGCCACTTAAACTTTAAGTATTCAAAAATGTTAAAATTATTTTAAAGTAACTAACGATGCTCATCAAATGATGTCAATATTCAGACTGTGTGCGCGACAATGGCTACTACCAATTTTATACCCATAAGGCGGTTTAAAAAAAATTATATTTATTTGTTGCTAAGAGAATTTATTACGATGCTCCCTTCTTTTAACGCGTCGCTACATTAGTATATGTTTTAAAAGGTGGGGATACTTCTCCGACTTTCTGTTATACTTGATATTTTTCCCCTTTTTTTTTTTTTAAAAAACTAAAGTGACTTGCTTATACTTTTTTTTAAATTATCAATTCGTTTTATAAAAATTTATTTCAATATTACATTTTGGAATATTTTAGATATTATGCATATTACTTAATTTATTTGATTATCTTATTTATTCATCAATATTATTTCATCATTTATTTTACATCATTTTTCTTGTATTATTTCATTTTTTTTTTTTTTTAATCGCGTAAAATCACTGCAGTGTCCCCCTTTTAATGAATTTATAAGTTGCATCTCAACTTATTAAATTCCACAGTTACTAAACCATCTGTTTAGCTAAAAATCATATATGTTTTCTTTTCATCTTCGTTTAATGATTCTTGATAGTCCTTCTATATTCTAGATTTTTAATTGTCATCTTTTACAATAATCTATGAATCCTGGGCTCATCAATGCAGTGGTGACATATGACGATGTCACCTTTTACTTTTATAAATTACTGCATCACTTAATTCTAATTCCCCTTTTAATTTTATTATTCATTCTATTTCAATTATGGTGGCATTTTCAAACTTCTTCATTTGCCTATATATTCATATCATTTTATTTTTATTCACGTATTTCCCCGAAAATGGACTATAATCGAAAATTGGTTTCTAGTGCTGCATATCGTGCACTATATACAGAACACAACCCTTCTCAACCTGATACTTCCAGCCAGGTGCTTAGAAGTTTTCTAATTATGCCCCCCTACCCTCTGTTAAATGTGCATATTATCCTTATAAAAAACAAATTTTAAGTATAAAATGTTTTTTTTTTATTTAACTTTTAATTAAAAATTTTAAAATTCAGACGATTAGTTTTTTTTGTCGTTTGTATGCTTTTATGTTTTTTTTAGATACCTATTATTATTTATCTCGTTACTTAAGTTTTAGTGTAATATTCAATAAATCTTTTTATTGTTTTCTTAACTACGGATTGATTTTATTATATGCATACTCATGTTATTTTTAATTACTAAGTTTTAATTCAATTACGAAAAAAAAAGGTTACTCATTTCAAAGTGTGCAAGCTTAAATATTAGCATGAAAAAAAAATGCAACTTTTGGTTTAGAGAAAAAAAATTATGATTCCTTCATTTTATTAAATTTATGTTTCTTTTATTGCGCACAAAAAGATATGTAATTTTTGCAAATTTTACTCACGGTTAAAAGAGTTATATTTCAGTGCTTCAAAAAATGCTGATGTATGTGAGAAAGCAAAAAAAAATTAATTTCAACGTTGTCTATACGATATTCTTTTTGGTTTCGAGTTTTGTTAATTTAATATTAAGGAATTTGACAGTTTTGTAATCCAATATTTTTTAGTTGGAAATGTTATATGAGCATCCGATTGAAAAGTGCAAACTATTGGAAGAAATTTAATGTAGTTATTTTTCTGAGACAATTACCGTGTGAAATAAAATTTTAAGTCATCAAATAGAAAGAGTAAAATTTAGTAAAAATGAATGTTCGAAAAATAAAGTTTCCGTTGTTTTGTTTTCTTACATAAATTTTCGCTAGTTATAATCTATCAAAACCAGTCATTAATATTCTGTAAATAAAACATTTCATTTTTCTATTAAAAGGAAAATTGCTATTAATGTTTATTTTTGAAACGAAACGAAAATTTGATAATTAACAAAACTTCTTTATGACATTATTTAACTTTATTAGCTAGAAAAGAATTTAATGTCTAATTTACATGAAAAAATAATTAAATAAGATAGTTCGTTCAATTTTACTCATTAAAAAATATCTATGTTTCATTTAAGGTAAATTTTACGTTAAAATTTTTCATACTTAAAGCTATTATTTTTTTTTTTTTAACCGTATTAAAATTTTGATTTAGTGTTGCTACCTTTTTATTTTTCCGATAATAACTATTCGTCTTTTTAGCGTTGGTTAATTTATGAATTTTTCTCTTAAATTATTTTTCTTGTTTCTTCTCTAGTTTCTTCATATTCTTATTTTTATTTTTTCAAACGAGAAAAAATTACAATTTGTTCTTTTCCCTTTTTAGTTTTTGCGGCCTAATCTTGACTAACTATTGCTTCCGGCTAGTACTTGAGCGATGGGCCTACTCATCCCTCTTCCTAGCGTTCCACAATAGCCGTATGGCTTAAAACATGTTATAACAAAAAATATGTTTCATGTTAGTTATATATTAAAATATTTTAAATATATTTTTATATGAAATAAATGTGAAAATAAATATTTTTGACAAAAATATTGGATTAAATAAAAGTCAGGTTTATAGTAAAACAGGTGACGCATTGAGTGTTAAACTTGTATGTATTAATATTATCAAAATTGAATTTTGTTTGGCAAATCTGACTATTTAAATACTAAATATAAATAATATTTATAGATAAAATTTTGAACTAAAGATGCAAAAAAGACAACGTGTTAATTTAGTTACTATTGAATATTTTAGATTTCTTTTTTTATTTTTCTATCCAGCAGATATATCTGTGAATTTCAATGCGAATTCAAACTAGATTTTACATTTTAATGACTTCAATGCTATTTTAATTTGTAAAAAAATTTTTTTTCATGCTATATATATATATATATATATATATATATATATATATATGCAAGGTAAAAATTTATCTTATTTTTAAAGAAAATTTACAACTCTGGAGGTTAATAATCAATGTTTTCAGTATTAATTTTATAAAATTTTGGTATTTTGAGTAATATATGCAAATGCTATATATAAATATTCGCTTTTAATTATATTTAGTCAAAAAGATTGCAATTTAACTGATTCTAATAGCTATTTGAACCAATTTATAAAATTGCGCATTTGAAAACGCATGGGTATTTAATTTTCATTTGCAAGAAATTTCAAGTGGCCTTGAAAACAGCAAGCCCGATTACAGTATGTTTGCTCTCACTGCAGCAAGCTTGAACGAAGTTAAGTCACGTGGTACTAGCCTCACTGAAGGAGCTAGGCGCACGGTGCCTGTATTACATACCATTTGTTGAAAATTTGTTCAGATTTGATGGAAAAATAATAATAAACAAGAAATGACTAGACTAAATTTCCATTTCGCAATTTATAAATTAATGTTATAAGCTCTTTTATTCTGAGTTGACTTAAAATTTGATTTGCTTATTTTCCGTTTAGACAATTAGAAAAAAAATAAAAATTTATAGTTTTTAGCATTACTTAATTCGATAACAATTTTAGCTGTATGTTGAATAATTTTAATTAAAAAAATGTTTGTAAGTCAAATTCCAATTCTTATTGAGTATTAAAAGTTTTAATAAATTTTAATAAATTCTTAAAGAATTTTTTTTAGTTGTTATTCATAGAATTTATTTAGTTTTAACTTTTTCAACTGTTAAGCAGCATATACTAAAAGGTTGTATGTAAAAGTTCTATAATTCGTAACAAATTATAAAGAATTAATTTCCAAACAACAAAAACGATTATTTATATTACATATTAAGAATCAAAATTTTTTTCAAGATTTAATTTCGTATGGTAATAAATTATTTAGTAATGGAAAACTGGTACTCATTAACTGCTTTAATAAAGAATATTATTATGCAAACTTTTCTTTGTAAAACTATGAACAAAAAAATTCTAATTTATGTTATTAGTTTAAATATAAATTCTATCAATATTAAACTTTATTCGATTATATATGAATAATTCAATTTAGTTTTATTTTTTTTTAATTTATTTTAACTTTGTGAACGTCCCTGCATAAAACGTAAATAAATGGAAAGCTTTTAATCAGTTTAAAAAAAAAAAAATCAATATCCTGAAAAAAATGTTCCGCCTTCTTTTGAAAATCTAATATAAATTTCTTAATAGGTTTGAGAAGTTCTTTTTAACAATTAATGAAAATGTTAAATGTGCAAAAGACACTTTAAATATGCATTAAATTTTGTTTACAACATTTTGTTTTATATTCTTTACAAAATAAATATGAAAAATGAAAAATAGCACATCTGGTTTTACAACAGAAGTTTTATGAATGAATTTATTTAATTTAATAATGTTAAAATTTATTTTTTTTTTTTTTTTTGTTTATTCATTATTTGTAATTACACTTTGTTTTAAACAAAAAGAATTTTTTTTTTTTTTCATAATTTTAAATTTGTTTAGCTTCGAAAGTCGCATTTATTTAAAATTTTTATGAATTCACTTTAAAATTTTTCGCGTGGTATCCCCCCCTTTTAAAACATATTTATTACTGGTTAATTATTTTAACATTTTAAACTTTTTTTTTTCACTTTTTTCACTTTTTTCACTTTTTTACACTAATTTTCTTTTTAACTTTTAGGTAGCATTTTCACTCATAAGCTAGACCGTCGGTCCGATACCGTCGCTAAGCGCATACGTGCCAGCGTACTGTCGTACACAGGATTATCGAAGGATGTTAATCCTTTGATAATCTTTTACCAAAATGGGCCTCACGTAGGGCGCCAAAATTTTGTTAGGAACTTTTCCGGATTAATATAAGTCCCGGAAAAGTTCTTCTCAATATTTTTACAAACTAAAGAATATGATAAGTTCAAAATTGTAAAGTATTAGGGTGAGATATCATTCATTGAATTAAAATAAGAAAACTACTATATTTAATTATTTAGCTACTTTTAATAAAACATTTGACAAATATAATGAATGTTTTAAGAAAAACAAGAATTAATTTTAAGTTTTTACTCATAATTTAGAGAAATACAATGTTCAATTAAAACAGTAAAAGACTTATCTGAACAAAGGTCCTTGGTGTCCTTATTGCATGGCTCTCCTGATTAATGGATGGTTTATTGCACTACATAAAAGTACTTTGTAAACTGAATTTAAAGAAAAGTAAAAACTTAAAGAAAATTATTAAATTCAATCAATGTGATTGCCACACGCGCCTGCCTCGCGTCCGCCAGTCCATGGCAAGCCTAAAAGCCATCGTCTATCAGATGCCAAAATCGATCAAGCCGGTGCGCCTCCGCCTGTCCCTAGCGAGAGAGAGTTAGTTGCGCCCAGTCATGACAGTAGCTATGTTCATCCCACTACTTAATTAAAAGTAGGAGAGAGTCAAGCTATGTCATTGGTGCATCATTGTATGGCCACTAGCAACAAGCACTGCAGGTAGCTGCACGTGTTGCATGGTCAGCACAATGGTCACGTTGGTGATATCAAAAGTGTTACTCGATATTTTTTTAACACATTAGATTTTACAAAGTTATAATTTCTAATTAAAATTTATTAAATAATTGTGTCACTTAACAGACTTACTAAATGTAGCGAAGATTGATTCAATAAAATTAATTCACTGTTTTAACAAAAAAAATTATCAATTAAAATATCTATTTGTTTTTCCAATTAATTATTTCATCATTTTAATGCTATATTAAAATTAAATTAGTTCAATATTTTATATTTTCAAATAAAAGTATAATTTATTGAATATTGCAAAAATTTTATCAATTATTTAAAAAAAAAATCAGAAATATAATGCTTTATACAGTATATTTACAACATAATTTAACTTGTGTATATCAATATCATATTCTCTAAGAAACAAATGAAAACTCATCAATTTCTTACAATAAACTATCACAGAGAAACTAAATAAATTATCACAGAGGAAAAAAATAAAACGTTTCTCTACTCCTTTTCTTAATCTAAATAAATATTAAAGTTTGATTGCACGCATTCATATGAGAACATATATGATGCATCTAGGAACACATGCAGACGAACTTTGAGACGAGTATAAAATTATCAACGTGACGTACGTAATATACGTGCGTTCATATGTGTTAACCTAGGTGTATATACGTGTATATTGAGCTATTTTTATACACGTATACCTCGTTGTCTATGCTCATATAGCGAGGCATGTAAACGCGGCTAAATAGCGTGGTATACTGTTGTATTGAGCTGTTTTTATACACGTATACCTCGTTGTCTATGCTCGTATAGCGAGGCATGTATACGCGGATAAATAGCGCGGCATATTATTGTACCGAGCTGTTTATACCGAGGTGTATATTTAGCGCGGTTAATATGCTAGTATACCGAGCTATATTTATACACGTATGCCTCGTTGTCTATGATCGTATAGCGAGACATGTAAACGCGGGTGAACTGCGCGGCGTACTATTGTACCAAGCTTTTTTCAGCGTGGTGTATATTTAGCATGGTTAATACGCTAGTATACCGAGCTATTTTCATACACGTATGCTCGTATAGCAAGGCATGTATACGCGGGTAAATAGCGCGGCATACTATTGTACCGAGCTGTTTATACCGCGGTGTATATTCAGCGCGGTTAATATGCTAGTATACCGAGCTATTTTTATACACATATGCCTCGTTGTCTATGCTCGTATAGCGAGGCATGTATACGCGGGTAAATAGCGCGGAATACTATTGTACCGAGCTGTTTATACTGTGGTGTATATTTAGCGCGGTTAATATGCTAGTGTATCGAGCTATTTTTATACACGTATGCTCGTACAGCGAGGCATTTATACGCGGGTAAATAGCGCGGCATACTATTGTACCGAGCTGTTTATACCGTGGTGTATATTTAGCGCGGTTAATATGCTAGTATACCGAGCTATTTTTATACAAGTATGCTCGTATAGCGAGGCATGTATACGCGGGTAAATAGCGTGGCATACTAGTGTACTGAGCTGTTTCTACCGTGGTGTATATTTAGCGTGGTTAATAAGCTAGTATACCAAGCTATTTATAACGCGGTGTATATTTAGCGCGGTTAATATGCTAGTATACCAAGCTATTTATAACGCGGTGTATATTTAGCGCGGTTAATATACTAGTATAACGAGCTGTTTATACGGCGGTGTATATTTAGCGCGGTTAATATACTAGTATAACGAGCTGTTTATACGGCGGTGTATATTTAGCGCGGTTAATGTAGTAGTATACCGAGCTGTTTATACCACGGTGTGTATTTAGCGTGGTTGATATGCTAGTATACCAAGCTGTTTATACCGTGGTGTGTATTTAGCGTGGTTAATATGCTAGTGTACCAAGCTGTTCATACCGCGGTGAGTATGCGCATGTAAATAGCTTGGTTATTTGCGCGTGTATGCGTACTGAGATTACTATGCCGAGGTGTGTGTGCGCGTGTTAATAGCTTGGTTATTTATACGTATATGCATACCGAGGATACTACTGTAAGCTTATACTTAGCTATTGATTCGCGTATACCAGGTTATATATAATCGTATACCGAATCATGAATGCACGTGTAAATAGCTTGGTTATGTCGTATCATACTATGTATATAATATTATACCGAGTCAAGAAAACACGTGTAAATAGATAGGTTATATTGTATCATACATGCACGTCTAATGCGATTGACGCTAGGGCTATTTCTGAGAACTTGTATAAAATATAAGTATGTTGAGGATACATCTTTTAAACGCTTAGTTGTAGCAATCGGATTTAAAACCACGGATTTTTCCCGAGTGTGAATAATTTATGCAAGCTCTTTTCGCATGCATATTACATTTGCTAGAACGATCTTCGGTTGATATTTAGTATTTTTATAATTAATGAAACGGTCACAAAAAAAGCTACTGTGTAATAATGAAATGTTTACTCGGTATCTCTATATGGCTTGTTATACGTATTTACTCCTATTGTATATAAAATACTTGACAAATAAAAAAATATCAAATTGTTATTTTGTATCGTATGGTTGATTCAAGAATAATCATGAACCACGATTCAGCATACTGGAGCAAATTTTACCGTTATTTATTTATCACAGGTGGAATTTTGAATTGCCGAACTTCCTTGCTACTGTGAAAACAGCCTATAACTTTTATCCATAACATTTTTCTCTAAGACGTCATTTGAAAATTATAGGGCAACACATCGTTATTTTCAGACTTTGATCGTTGTTTATAAAAAAATAGGGCAAATCTAGCTGTATCTTTTTATTTATTTATCATCTACTGACCCCCCAATGATTTCCCACCTTCAAATATCTGTAATAAATTAAGTCATAAAATCGATGTTTTTACGTAGAATGACTGGACTATAACTAATCGAGGCCTCGATAAAACTAGACAAATTTTCTACCAGGGTAATTTTTAATTTAACTAATGCATTTTAATTGTGTGAAATATGGAGGTACCGTTACGGCGCGTTAAATTTTTTGATTAGTAGAAACCCTCGCCAAGAGCCCTAATAACCACTTTGTTTCATAGATAATATGACATCATGTTATATATTTATAATATAATTCATTTTATGTATTGTATATGAATAAACATATTGATATTGTACAAAATATAAATGAAAAAATAACTTATTATTAATTAAATAATATTAATGATGAAAGTCATAATAAATTTAAAATCATAAAAAAATTTTTTAATAATTACTTTTAATAAAAATTTTGTTGATATTATATTTGATATATCATGATGTTTATTTATGTCTTAAGATTTATAGGATTGTTTTGGTATAATTCCTTTTTGCCGTCTTTTTGACTTATTTTTACATTTTGTAAGATATATAAAAAATTTTTTACTAAAATTTAGAAATCTTTTCACTTTAATATTCAAAAATAAGTGACGTAATCATTATTAATATTTATAAGATCATTAAATCATTACATTATGCTAAATTATTAAAAATTATTTTAATTTGTATATATATAAAATAAAATAATTGTGAGATATTAAACTTACTTTTTACAATACTTACTTTTATAATTTTTTGATCTTTTATATTTTGTTAATAATGTTAGCTAATTTTAATAAATATCCAGAATAAATTTGATGATTTTGATTAATATAATATTCAGCTATAGTTTTACGTATTCGGATTTTATATTCTAAGTAGATAAGCAAAGAGGCTTCTGGCCCAAGTGGGCTAGAAGCCTCCGAGGTTTCTGGGCCACCTGTGCTATTGCACGACTGGGCCAATAACCCAAGTGGGCTAGAATTCCTAGAGGTTTCTGGGGCCACCTGTGCTATTGCATGACTAGGTCAATAACCCAATGAGAACGCCCCATAAACGAAGCAATATCCGCGAGCGCTATGCCCTACCTATTATTATAAGTTTATGTAATTTTTTAAAAAATAAAACATTTTTTCAGTAAAAATTTTTATTTAATTAAAATATTTTAAAATAAATTATTTGAAATAAACATTCTTTAAACAAAATATATAAATTTATATATTTTGCAGTATTATTTATGTAACTATAGCTAAAACGATTTCTATTTCATCTATTTAGCTACATAGTTATTTTCGAACATTCAAAACTAGCGCGTAAAACCCTAGTTTTATATACCAGAATCGGTAAAGTAAAGTGCGCGCTTACCTATCGCGAGAGCACGTGTTGAAATAACCAACGTGCCTGTTCGCGAATAAACATCGTATTTTGTTTAAAATTATTAAATTATAATTGAAAATATGCTCTCTCCGTTGAGATCGAGCATGTGTGTAATTAAAAGTGCAATGGAAAAAAAGTGTATTGAAAAGTGTATTGAAAAAGTGCAATTTATGCAGTGAAAAAAGTGTAGTGAAACGTGTTTACAATTTCTGTAAATGAATTCAAGAATGTTCTTTAAAATTAAATCTTTCTTGTAGTATTATTAACGTTTTATTTAAGTTTTGTATGTTATTTCTATAGAATAAATTTAAGAACATTCAAGAAAATTCTATCTCTCATTATTTACTAAAATTTAATATTGTATAAGAGATAGAATTTTCTTGAATGTTCTTAAATTTATTCTATAGAAATAACATACAACATTTAAATAAAACATTAATAATACTACAAGAAAGATAGAATTTTCAAGAACATTCTTGAATTTATTTAAGTGCGTATGTGAATCTATAGAATATCAATCTTTTTTACTATAAAGTGCAAAGGAATTTTATAGAATATTCTTGAATCTAAGTTTAAAATATTCGCGATAATATTATAAAATTTCTTTGCCGTTCACAATAAGAGAGAGATTGATTTCTTCATAGATTTTAATACGATCGAGAAATCTATAGAAAATCAATCTTTTTTATTATAAAGTGCAAAGGAATTTTATAGAATATTCTTGAATCTATTAAAATTTAAAATATTCAGGATAATTTTATAACATTTCTCTGCAGTTCACAATAAAAGAGATTGATTTCTTTATAGACTTTTTTTACATTTGAAAATCTTGAAAAATCATTCTCTCTTATTATAAGTAGCAGAAGAAATTTTATAGAATTTTGCAGGATTTATTTTAAGTTTAAATTATTCATGAAACTTTCATAAAATTTCTTCTATTATTTATAATAAGACAGATTAATTTTCTATAAATTTCTCGATCGTATTAAAACAAAAATTAAAAAATGAATCTCTTATTATGAACTGCAAAGAAATTTTATAGAATTTTCTTGAATCTGTTTAAGTTTAAAATATTCACGATAATTCTATAAAATTTCTTTGTCGTTCACAATAAGAGAGAGAGATTGATTTCTTCATAGATTTTGATACGATCGAGAAATCTATAGAAAATCAATCTTTCTTATTATAAAGTGCAAAGGAATTTTATAGAATTTTCTTGAATCTATTTAAGTTTAAAATATTCAGGATAATTCTATAAAATTTCTCTGCAGTTCACAATAAGAGAGATTGATTTCTTCATAGATTTTGATACGATCGAGAAATCTATAGAAAATCAATCTTTCTTATTATAAAGTGCAAAGGAATTTTATAGAATTTTCTTGAATCTATTTAAGTTTAAAATATTCAGGATAGTTCTATAAAATTTCTCTGCAGTTCACAATAAGAGAGATTGATTTCTTTATAGATTTTTTTTTATTACATTCGAAAATCTATAAAAATCATTCTCTCTTACTATAAGTAGCAGAAGAAATTTTATAGAATCTTCAGGATTTATTTTAAGTTTAAATTATTCATGAAACTTCCATAAAATTTCTTGTACTATTTATAATAAGAGAGATTGATTTTTTCTAGATTTTTTAAATATGATCAAAATCTAATTAGATTTTTAATATTTTTTTCAATGATTCTGGTGATGAATGCCTATATGTTTAAATATTTTAGCGTATAAAATTCGAGAAAGTCCTTTCCGGAAAGAGTTTTCTCGAATTTTCATACACTATTGTTTAAACATATAGAAGGGACACTCGTCATCAAAATCGTTAGTCTTCACCGGAATCATGGAAAATGGAATGAATGTATGTGTGTGTATATGTATGTGTAGAATAAAAAAAATAGAATGAAAGTATGAGTGTATGTAAATTAAAATAAATGAATGATTTCTTTATTTTAATGAAAAATGTATGAATGTGAGTATATCTTTGTCGTTAGAATATTCGAGAAAATTAAAGACTAAATATTTGTGTAATAAGCATTCCTTTGATATGTTAAAGTATTATTAGAAAATTCAAGAACATTATCTAAATTTTTAAGGAATGCTTATCACTCAAGTATTTTCTCGATTATTCTAATGACAAAGATTCCTTGTACATGTTGGATGATGGTCCATGAAAAAAGTCACTAGAATGATAGATGATTCTAGTTGCAAGTTTCCTATACATATTTATTCGGTAGTATTCGAAAATTCGAGATCATTCTTGAAAAACTTTCTTGAATTTTCGAACACTATCATCTAAGTATATAAAAAGGAGGCTGTCACTTGAATCATTAATCATCAATCATCGCTTGTGACTTAAACATTAAGAGCAAATCATGGATTCAAAAGTTGCTACAACTCAAGGTTGGTGGAATCAACCTAAATTAGAGGTGAGTATATTTGATTTTTTTTTTTCATAATAATTAATAACTTTTAAAATAATTTTCTATTATTTTTCAGAGTGTTCGACTTTTAAAAAAATTGCAGGTAGCAAAAAGGATAGCGGCAGATATCAATAAAAAAATCGCTGCTAAATCTACTGATTCTCAACAAAATATTTCTAAATTTGAAGCATGGAAGTCTCCAAAGCCAAGAAAAATAAGAATCAGTAGATGTTCTAGTCAAAGAGAGATGGAAATTAGAGAGCATTTAGAGGAAACCCGAAGAAGAGTCTTACAAAAATTAAAATAAATGTAAAATATTGTAATTGTATTAAATAAAAAATAAGTAAATAGTAATCATGTCTGATGAGTGAATGTTTGAGAATAAATGAATGATAGTATGAATGAATGTTTGAGAATCAATAAAAATAAATGTTAGTATGTAAGTTTGAAAATAAAGCAGAGAGAGAGAATGAAAACGAATGATAATAAGTGTAAGAGTGTAAATGAGAGAATGAATGGCAATATGAATGAAAAAAAAATCTTTTTAAATTATTACATAAAGATGAATGAATGTCTATGTATATGTGTGCATGCTAGTTTTAAAATAAATGAGAGAATGATAATATGTGTAAGAGTGTAAAGGAGAGAATGATAATATGAATGAAAAATCTTTTTTAAATTTATACGTAAAGATGGATGTGTATGTATGTATATATGATTAAAAAAAATGAAAATAAATGTATAGTATAAAGCGTATGTGTGAATTTAATCTAAGTATATGTATGGATGAATTTTAATAATAAATGAAAGAATGAGAAAGTGGTAAGGGCCCCAACCTACGCCCCCTACCTGTAAGAAACAGCCATAATCTTTCCTTTCCATTAAGTTTCTCATTCTTTTTAAAAATAAATAATTTTATTAACATATTTACATGGTGCAATTTACAAAAATTTAAGTATACATAGAGAATAATATGTTTTTATCCAATTCCGCATTTTGGCGCTGTAAATACATCGGTGCGTCATCTGTTACGTTACAACCATAGTCCACTTCATCCCTACCATCATCTTGTATCCGGAGTGGGAGATTATTAGCTAGTAGCTATTCCTTTAGTGCGAGAACATTTTTAAATGCACATATTGATTTCTGTCTTAAAGTATGATACGTGCAGTAGCTAGCGTTTAATTTCTTGATATTTTGTAGTGATGGACATCCTATTTCGTCCATGTTGATGATGGTTCTAAAAATAAGTATACAGTAAATAAATGATGTCTATATAGACTGCTTTATTCAAACTTACTTTTCTGATAAAATTTCCTGGATCCATCTTTCCTTTTCGAGACCTTTTACGTAGATTTTGGTGGCATTTTTCAAACTATCTTGTAAAATTTTAATTCTATATTTATACGGTATTGTGCCAGCATTCCAGGGAATTTCATGATGATGAATCTAGAGCCATCGATTCACAGTTTGTTCCTTCTTTAGTAGTTTGCTCCATTTGCAAGGACGTAGGAAATGGAAAGCCATTGGTATTGAATCCTTTTTGAGCGGGATCAAAGCCGCTTCTTTTACAACAAATAAATTTGATGATCTTCTAAAACCCTGTGAATCTAATACGTATTCCATCTCCCTGGTTTTCTCTCTGATGTTGCTGCTAACTCTGCGAAGTCAAAACTGATTTCAATGAGCTCACGAGTTCTCTTTTATACTTTAGCCTCCACTCTCTTTGAGCTTCTAGAATAGTCATACCCCTTCCGTAAGTAAACCCCTTCTCCAGAGTCATAGCCCTTACTGTAAGCGAACTCCCTTCTTCTAGAAAAGTCCCTTCTGTAAGCGTACATAGGTCTCCCCTCTCTTTAAGCTTCTAGAAAAGTCTTTTTCTGTAGGCTTCTCCCACTACTTTAATCGGGTATATATCGAGGCACATCGCGAACCGAAAATCATTCTTGCGCTTCGAGTCGATCGGAAAGGAAGTCCTCCAAGTCTACAAGTTTTTATCATAAGGATATCTCTACAGAGCATCAAGAAAGAATCTTCTCCTGAGTGAATATAAGGATCTTACTGAGAAATATAGTATTAAGAAAGAACTTTCTACCATCAAGTGATTATAAGGAGCTCGCTAGATCAATTCAATATTACGAGAGAGACCATCGAGAACTTTCTTCCGCCAGGAGCTCGCTAGAGCAAATCGAGAAAGAACCTTCTCCCACTACTCAATCTGGTTATATAAGGAGCTCTGGATAGCTCGATCTCATCAGTCTATCGAGAAGTTATCATGCAGTCACCTAAATATTACGCTTATACTATTAAGCTATTGATGGATGGGATGGAAAGAAAAGAAGAAATGACAGCCAGTGATTTGGAATCTTGGTTAAATTTGTGTACTGGTGCCATTACTGCTCTGGAAAATCTTATGGTTACAAAATTAACCAACCCACAGAAGAAGAAGTGTCAGACATCGATGATGCATCTACTTACGATTCAGTGTAAGCTAACCAATTAGTTAAAAACTGGTGGTCGCTTGCAACAGAGCGAGTTGGAACCTGTCAACAACGAGAGAGTTCAGTGGGGTGATTTTGAATCAGCCTTCGAGAAGCGTGTGCGATCCGGTGTCATAAGTAATCTTGGACATTTAGATATCGTTGCTTTTATGGACGATGCTCAGAAGATTTTTGAATCGAAGATTGTCAGTGCTCTCAGCGAATACAACGCTTTAAAAATAAACGCTGAATTATCGGCTGAGTATACAGTCCAGAAGAATGACTCTGTGGTAGCAGAAGTTAAGTACTTCAGTACGGAAAATGTAGCCATCTATCAAACAACTGATATAAAGCAGTGATTCGATGAGAATATTGAGCAAGTCATTCTTCGGGAAATGAAAAAGTTTGAACAGAAAGGTTCTGGATGGAGTTTGCGGCAGATATTAAACTTAGCTATTAATATCAACAAACTCAACCCTGTACGTGGCAGCTCATATATTCCATTACCAAAGTTTATTCAAGATAGGAAGGCGTGCGTGAATGTTCAAAACAACGATGAGCAGTGCTTTAAGTGGGCAGTATTATCCGCATTACATCCAGTTGATCGTCATTCTTATCGTGTGTCATTACGAGGATTTTGAAGGTGAGCTCAATTTCACTGGACTAGACTTTCCTGTTCCAATAAAACAGGTGGCTAAGTTTGAGAAGTTAAATAACATATCTATAAACGCGTATATATTATAAAAATCTGGGAGCAAGTATACAATCCTTCCGTGCCACGTTACCTCTCTCAAGCAGGAACGACACGTTAATTTACTTCTCATTCAGAATTTTTACGTCGATGATGAAGAAGAAGGAGAGGAAGAAGATAATGATGATTCTACTCCTAAGTTCCACTATGTATGGATTAAAAATTTATCAAGACTAGTGAGAACTCAAGCAACGAAACATAAACGACATCATGACATTTGTGATAGATGTCTACACTACTTCGTTAACGAAGAAAAATTCAAGGCTCACGAGATGGACTGTCAACAAATAAATAAGTGTAAAATCCAGCTGCCTCTGAATAATGATAATATATTGCTTTTCCGTAACTTCAATAATAAAACGAAAGTGCCGTTTATTATTTATGCAGATTTTGAGTGTCTATTAAAGCCTGTGGACGACGATACGCGAGTTTATCAACGACATCAAGCTTATAGTATTAACTACTATGTTAAGTGTAGTTTTGATGACGGAAGGTGTGGTTATTATAATTATAGACAAGAAGAGGATGGCACCAAGACTCCTGCTGAATGGTTTATTGAAAAACTTCGAGCATTAGCAGACGAGTTAATTGCTTTACACGCTAATCCGAAGCCTATGCAACTCACCAGAGAAGATAAAGAAGATTTTTAAAATGCAAAAGTATGTCACATTTGTAATAAATCTTTTCCGGCTTCTGCTATAAAAGTTAGAGACCACTGCCATCTTACGCAAAAGTACAGAGGTGCTGCTCACGAAGTTTGTAATATGAATTTTCAAGATGCTAGATTTATTCCAGTAGTGTTTCACAACTTGACTGGATACGACTCCCATTTTATTATAAAAGAACTAGCCACAGCTGAGAATTTCAAGGGTTGTGTGCAGCTGATTGCAGAGAACAAGCGATATATTTCTTTCACGAAACATGCGGAAAGTAGTGATGTGAGTTTAAAGTTTATAGACTCTTTTAGATTCATGCCTTCGTCTCTAGAAAAATTAAGTTCATACTTCGATCAACATGATATCACCACTCAAGTCTTTCAGAAGTCTGGCTATACAGGAGATCAAGTTAAATTATTATTAAGGAAAGGAGTTTTCCCATATGATTATGTGAGTTATTTCGAAAAATTAGAAGATGAAGAGCTGCCAACTAAAGAAGATTTTTACAGTAAGTTAAATGAGTCCGAGATCAGTGAAGATGATTATAGGCACGCGAGAAACGTATGGGAAATACTCAATATAGAGACTTTGGGTGAATATTCCGACGTATACTTGAAGACAGATGTGCTCCTGTTAGCAGATGTTTTTGAAAATTTCCGATCTACGTGTATGCTGGCATACGGGCTCGATCCTGGGCATTACTACACAACTCCAGGCTTGACATGGGACGCCATGTTGAAATATACCAATGTAAAATTAGAGTTGCTTACGGATATAGACATGCTAATGTTTATCGAGAGAGGAATAAGAGGAGGGGTCAGCCAATGCTTGAATCGATACGCTAAGGCGAATAATAAATACGTGGATGACTATAATCCTCAATAAGAAGACGAATACCTCATGTATTTTGATGCCAACAACCTCTACGGATGGGCAATGACACAATACTTACCGACTGGTGGTTTTAAGTGGCTTAACGTTGACAACACGTGATTCGATTACAACGTTGCCGACAATTCAAGCATTGGTTTCATCTACGAAGTAGACTTAGAGTATCCACGAAGCATCCACGATCATCACAAAGATTTGCCATTGTGTCCAGAGCATCGAGCGCCACCTGGTAGCAAACAAGAAAAGCTACTGACAACGCTCGATAATAAGAAGCGATACGTTATTCATTACATCGCTTTGAAGCAGGCAATCAAGCATGGACTCATTGTAAAGAAGGTACATAAAGTACTACAATTTCAACAGAGTCCCTGGCTAAAGCCTTATGTGGACCTGAATACTGATAAATGGAAGCAGTCGAAGAATGAATTCGAAAAACTCTTTTTTAAACTAATGATCAATGCCGTATACAGTAAAACTATGGAAAACGAGCGAAAAAGAGTCGACATTAAACTCGTAAATAAGTGGTCTGGTCGTTATGGAGCGGAGGCATAAATCGCTAGTCCAAATTTCCATAGCAGAACCATTTTCGATGAGAATCTTGTAGCTGTACAACTGGCACGTGCGCAGATCACCATTAGGAAACCCATTTATGTGGGACTGAGTGCACTAGATATTTCAAAGACTCTAATCTACGATTTTCACTACTCGTGCATGAAAGAACATGTTGGTGACAAGTGCAAACTTCTGTATACCGACACAGACAGCCTTATTTACGAAATCGAAGACGTAAATGTGTACGACATGATGAAAAGTGATATCGAAAAGTTCGATATATCGGACTATCCTAAAGATAATCAATTTGGACTTCCTCGTGTCAACAAGAAGGTGATTGGACTGATGAAAGACGAGTATGGTGGAAATATTATGACGGAATTCATAGGGCTGCGCAGTAAAATGTATGCAGTTCGCATACAGAACAAAAATCCTATAAAGAAGGCAAAGGGTGTTAAAACAGCTGTGGTAAAAACTTGCATCAACTTCGAAGATTATCATAATTGCCTATTTGATAAAACCATCATCAGATGTCAGCAGAATAATATTCGCTCCAGCCGCCATAATGTTCAGACTGAACACCAATCAAAAATTGCTCTTAGCCCCTACGACGACAAACGTCATTTATTAGCTAACAGCACTGACACATTACCGTGGAAGCATCACAAGGTTCTAGACGAATCGGAGGTTCTAGAAATGGTGGAAGAGTAGGAAATGGAAGAGGTGGGAGTTGCTCAGGAGGGGGGAAACGTCCTACATAAGGAGCTCCGCAACGAAGATCGGCACATTCGTTCAGTCAACGAGCCAGAGAACGGAGAGCCTCTCAGCGAGAAACCTAGAATCTAAGAAGCAACGTCTTAAGTGAGTATTCATAAAATATCTCTTTAATATATTTTATCAATGTAATAAACCATTATTTGTTTTTCAGAATGGACTTCAACATGCTAAATAAAATCTGCACAAACGCCTATCTTCCAAAGAAGAATTTATCCGAATTGGAGAAGGGAGAAAATTATATGATAACTGAGCTCAGACGAGTCAGTACTAAATTCGGCCTAAGGATTGTAATTACCATCAGACAGGAGTTTCAAGTATTTCTATCTGACCGTGTATCCAAGGCATTGGAGAAAAACGAAAGTTTGTTTGAAGAAATGGCGGCTAAAGCTAATAAATACCAATTATTTTTGTTATATCTTGGTGATAATAGATTTGAATTCAATTAATTGTATATATTGTAAATAAAAAAATAAAATAGAATAAAAAAAAATAAAGAGAAAGTCAACGGAGAGGAAAGCGAGTCATGGGTCAGTCTTATATCGTGAATTCATTCTATAAGACTAACAAATGACGATTTCATTGGTTGTTCCTCACAGGTACGAGCGAAGGTGGGGGCTCTTACCACTTTCTCTTTACTTCTTTTTAATTATCAAACTTATTGATCCAGCCATTGTGGGAAGCATCAAAACCAAGCCATTTAACATAAACTTGATTACCGCGTTTTTTCAAAAAATTTTTTTGACAAGATACACATCTGGATACATTGCTTTTTGAAGTTCCTGCTCGTAGAAGCCACCAGTGATCGGCTGATCACGATAATCTTTAAGATGATAAGTCACTGGATTTGTTGCTGCCACTTTAGCTATTGTAAATATCTCTGTAGACCAGTTTGGAGTATATCTCTTTTTAAATAACTGTTTCACGTTTCTAACTCTAACTTTATCACCAACTTTAAATTTTGGCTTTTTAATCACACTAATTTTTTTATTAAAACGTTTGAGAACGTTTTCTATACGTTACTATACGTGGAGTATAGATTGATCTCGTATTTTTCCATAAGACTTTGGAAATTTGTATTATAGAACTCTTTACCTTTATCTGTTTGTAAATTCTTTGGTACTCGACCTTCACGTGAAATAGATTTCATAGCATCGGCGACATCTTGTCCAGTTTTTCGTTTAACAGGAACTGCCCACGCATACTTTGAAAATACATCTATTACTGTAAGCATGTATTTAAAACCTTTATTCTTTCTAGAATAAGGTTGCATTTCCACTAGATCTGCTTGTCATGTCTCGTCCAAACCTCGCACGTCAAACTTTCAACGTGGATAATTACGACGTGCTGGTTTGTGTAGCTCTTCTACTACTCTTTGACGTTGTTCCATCGATGGTTATCGATTGACTGTTTTGTACTAACAGTGATAACGCCTCTTTTATAGTCTCGATTTCCATCTCGCTTTGTACAAATTTCTTATCTAGCTCGTCTCTGTGCATCTCTACGATTTTATCTAGGTTATTGAGATCACTTCTCAAACTAGTTATTGCATCTAATAATCTTTGAATCTCCAAACGTACGGTACGTTGTAAAGTATCGAGATTTACAGCTTCATTGAGTTGATTAGGCGATGCGAGATTGCACAGCCTCTTATTTTCCATATCATATTGTCCATCAGGAGTGATTTTGTATCCAACACCTGGAGGACCGCGAGCACCCTCGCTACGCTTAAGATTACGTCCGAATACGTCAACACTCATATTGATAATGTGTAAGTATTCGCTTAAGTCTCAGTATATATAGCCAGCTTCACGTAGTTCTTCGATGATTAAATGAATTTTGTTTGTGTGACTAGGATTTCCAGCTTCTCTCTCGGCTTTAAGTAATCGTAATCGATCGACAAGTTCATTGGGATCATCCCAATATACGTAATCCATCAACATATCCCTTCTAGCAATTTTGTATTGAGGCAATAATCCACCGCCACGTTTGAGCATAGGAGCAATGATCTTATCAAATTTCTTGCTTCTATGAGCAAGAATCTGTTCGTCGCTTCTGTAACGTCCCTTGTGAGCACTGGTAACTTCAAGAATTTTTCGATAATTTTTGATTAATAGATCAAAATTGTTCAGAGTATACCCCGCTTCTTCGTAACAGACGAAAGAAAAATGTAAACTGGAAAGAATATGTAGATAAAAAATATTCCAGTATGCAGTCATCATCCAAAACTCCATCATCGAATATTAAGTATAAAAAATTATGATATAAAATTATAAAAAATATTCAAAATTTCAATAGTAGATAGGGCATAGCGCTTGCGGATATTGCTTCGTTTATGGTGCGTTCTCATTGGGTTATTAACCTAGTCATGCAATAGCACAGATGGCCCCAGAAACCTCGGGGGCTTCTAGCCCACTTGGGTTATTAGCCCAGTCGTGCAATAGCACAGGTGGCCCAGAAACCTCGGAGGCTTCTAGCCCACTTGGGCCAGAAGCCTCTTTGCTTATCTACTATTCTATAATTTTATTAAGGGGATGTAAATTACCAACATCACAGTTTTACAAATTTTTTATTTTAAATCAAAATTTTTTGAAAATATCTCTATATTATAGCCTTATGTATTAATTTAAAAAAAACATAATATAGAGATATATCAGGAAATTTTTGAATAAAGTTTTAAAATTTGGGAAACTGCAATGTCGGTAACTATATATTTAACATACATCGTATTACATTACCTTAACATAAAATTTATAATATTCCGGTACTTTATTCCAATTATTGTATTTAAGTTTTTCGTCATTCTCGCTAATATATGAATTGATAATATTATTTAATCGAGAAATTTCTCTGTCATCTGAAATACTATCATTTGGGCTTTCTAAATAATATTCGTATTCCTCTTTATAATTTAAATGGTCTTCAATTCGATTATTTAAATCTTCATCATTTGTTGATCAGTGGAATTATCTACTTTAACATGATTGCCTTCAATTGGATTCCATTCCATCATTTTTTTTATTATTTTGTATATTATTCATGTATAAATTTGAATTTATATTATTAATTTTTATATTAATATTATGATAATTTTAATATTTTACAATTTTAGTATTAGTAAATAATTAATATAAATGTGACTTGTAAAAAATAAAAATTAATTTATCGTATAATTTTTTGAAAATAAAATGTTGAAATATAAAATTTAATATTGATAAATTTTTAAAATTTCATGTTCAATTCTAATAAAATTATTTTTTAAATATTTCTTTCCACACTATATCTTAGGTATAGTATCATTATTTTCTGATTCATTTTGAATAAATATTTTATTTGCATTTCTACAGCGCAAAAGAGCAACGTATAATTAACCGTGAGAAAATGAAGGTTTTTTTTAAAATTTTTTCAAAACATTGTTCTTAAGATTGATTTATAGTTATCGCAAAACAATAGGAAATCGTTTTCTATATAAAATAAACGGTAATGACGATGATTCGTTAGTATTTAATGTTTTTCTTGGTATAAAAACTTTATTTCCTTTATTTTCCCTGTGATAATTTCACCTTCTATATTATATTTACATAATCTAGTTATTTTTAATCGTGTTCTATTACATAATCCATCTTTAATACTTAAATTTCGAATCAGCATTATTATTGCTTTTACTTTTAAATTTAGATCATGTGGAGGTTATCCTTCTCTTATATTATTCAACATTTCTATTGCATAATTTAAATGAATATTATCATTTGTTTGATTGACACCTTCATACGTTGCATAATCAATACTATAATAAGTTGTTTGATTGTTAATTAATTTTAATATTTTATTATTTAAAATGTTTACTACTTCATTATATGTACTTAAAATAACATTATTAGAAAAACAAGAAATTTTGTTAATGTTTTAATAAATTTTATTACAAACGTCATTAGTTTTCCATTCTTTTGGAATAACAAATGGATCAACTTTTTCTTCTCCGATATTTAATTAAAATGAAGAAAAATTGTGATTATTTGTTAAGAATAGGAGCTCCAACAAACCAAACTTTCCCAGCGCCACCTGAAGATTGTTGACGCGCGCAGTATAATCGAGCCCCACTGTTCATTCCGACGTCGCCTGCCGTGCCCGATGGAGCTGCCTTATCTCACTATTATATAAAAGGACAGCGTTTGTTTGAATGTTCTCAATTATCTCAAAAACCACTGAACCGATCGTTTTCAAATTTTGAATTTGAATTCTTTATAATGTGACGAGTGTCATAGACTATATAAATAATTACTTTTTTAATCAATAATTGCAATAAAATAATTATAGACCTAGATCTTAACGCGTAGGGAATAGGGACTACTTTTTTTTGGCGTTCTGCAGTCAACATGCTCTATCCTTGCTACTTTCCTTGGTTGCCCAATAGGTGGCGACCGATTTTGTCTTTCACTTTATTAAACTGGTACGGTAGAAATACTTATACACCTTTGATATTCCGTAACTTCAACACAATAAATTTTTATTGCATATTCTCTAATCACAGAGTATTATTACCTCGGATTATTTAATGAAATATTTTCCTTTTCCATTAGGCAGAATCAAAAATTAGACAATTTTTTTAACTTTAGACAACGTTGCCGACAATTCAAGCATTGGTTTCATCTACGAAGTAGACTTAGAGTATCCACGAAGCATCCACGATCATCACAAAGATTTGCCATTGTGTCCAGAGCATCGAGCGCCACCTGGTAGCAAACAAGAAAAGCTACTGACAACGCTCGATAATAAGAAGCGATACGTTATTCATTACATCGCTTTGAAGCAGGCAATCAAGCATGGACTCATTGTAAAGAAGGTACATAAAGTACTACAATTTCAACAGAGTCCCTGGCTAAAGCCTTATGTGGACCTGAATACTGATAAATGGAAGCAGTCGAAGAATGAATTCGAAAAACTCTTTTTTAAACTAATGATCAATGCCGTATACAGTAAAACTATGGAAAACGAGCGAAAAAGAGTCGACATTAAACTCGTAAATAAGTGGTCTGGTCGTTATGGAGCGGAGGCATAAATCGCTAGTCCAAATTTCCATAGCAGAACCATTTTCGATGAGAATCTTGTAGCTGTACAACTGGCACGTGCGCAGATCACCATTAGGAAACCCATTTATGTGGGACTGAGTGCACTAGATATTTCAAAGACTCTAATCTACGATTTTCACTACTCGTGCATGAAAGAACATGTTGGTGACAAGTGCAAACTTCTGTATACCGACACAGACAGCCTTATTTACGAAATCGAAGACGTAAATGTGTACGACATGATGAAAAGTGATATCGAAAAGTTCGATATATCGGACTATCCTAAAGATAATCAATTTGGACTTCCTCGTGTCAACAAGAAGGTGATTGGACTGATGAAAGACGAGTATGGTGGAAATATTATGACGGAATTCATAGGGCTGCGCAGTAAAATGTATGCAGTTCGCATACAGAACAAAAAATCCTATAAAGAAGGCAAAGGGTGTTAAAACAGCTGTGGTAAAAACTTGCATCAACTTCGAAGATTATCATAATTGCCTATTTGATAAAACCATCATCAGATGTCAGCAGAATAATATTCGCTCCAGCCGCCATAATGTTCAGACTGAACACCAATCAAAAATTGCTCTTAGCCCCTACGACGACAAACGTCATTTATTAGCTAACAGCACTGACACATTACCGTGGAAGCATCACAAGGTTCTAGACGAATCGGAGGTTCTAGAAATGGTGGAAGAGTAGGAAATGGAAGAGGTGGGAGTTGCTCAGGAGGGGGGAAACGTCCTACATAAGGAGCTCCGCAACGAAGATCGGCACATTCGTTCAGTCAACGAGCCAGAGAACGGAGAGCCTCTCAGCGAGAAACCTAGAATCTAAGAAGCAACGTCTTAAGTGAGTATTCATAAAATATCTCTTTAATATATTTTATCAATGTAATAAACCATTATTTGTTTTCAATCAAAAATTAGACAATTTTTTTAACTTTAGACAAAATTTTATATCTTTTTCAAGGAAATTTTTTATTCCTCAAATATTTATTGGCTCATACATGAAAATTTAACCCTTCATGGTTAATAAAATAATTTTAAAAATAACAAATAATTATGTACGATTTGCGATTTTTTCTAAAAATTTTATTCCAAATATATTAACAAAAAATATAAGATATTTGACCCGCTTTCAAATCACGTTAATTTTATTCAAAATACAATTTCTCATAGATTTTTCAAGAAATTTGATGTTTAGAAAACTTAACCATTTTTATGCAAATAAATTTTTTTTCAACTTTTTTAATCATTAATAATATGAAAATAAAATTTTTTTTCATTTATCAACACAATCGCAAATAACGTTAATTTTATCATCCTGTAAGAGTAAGATTTAATAAATAATAGTTTTTGAGATTCTATTTCTATACCTACCGACTTCTGCCCAACTATTGCGCGGGCGAAGCCGAGACGAGGGATGCTAGTTGCATATAATTAGATCGTTTTGAGTCAATAGTTTTTCTTTATTTAAACTAGCTTCGTATATTAATAAAGTCGTTTGTTATTTTATAAATACTAAAGGGATTTGTTTGAGTTTTTGGCTTCTAGTTCCAATAGGTTATAGGCCCAGATTCACGCTTCACTGCCCATGGCATGATGTCTTCGTTTTTGTAAGTATGGTGCAGAAAAAAAAGTGTTGTTCACAGTGCACCTTGTATTTGATGTGAATTAAAAAAAAAATAAAATAAATTGTGCGATGTTGAAAGTGCGCGTATAATAAAATTATTGCGTAAATACAAAAAGAAAGCAAGTGTAGAAGTTGTGTTTTGTATGTAGAAGTTGTAGAAGTAACAATTTTCGTCATTCACGCACGTTTTCTTTCCCCTTCAGAAAACATATAATAAGTGATTAATAATAAAATTCTTATTAGTTCTAAAAGTGAATTAAACAGTTAGTCTACAAGTTGAATTTTTTTGTACTATTCAATGTTATATAGATGTCAAAATTCAAAAAGTAAAAAAAAACGAGGGGAGGATGTTCGAGGAATAGACGGCACGCACTCGATGTATTTCGTTGTTAGGTTTCGACCGGCAACCGTCATTTTTTTTGGAAGTGACACGAAGTTCGTGGAGCTATCGTTTTATATTGAGTTTTCTTACTTTCTCAAGAAATGAAGAATGCGTGAATTTATATATGAGGTGTATATATACATGCGTGATCAATAGATGTCTTTTATAGAAGTGGAGCACGTGCATAGGCGCATATGTGCGTGTATAGACGTATTAATAAATGGGTGCATAAACATATATATGTATTTACATATACTGATGTAGATGTAAAAGACGTTGAGACAAAAAGTCATGGAGATGTTTTCATTTTAATTTTAATTTTTTTATGTTATTGTGACTACGTTATGACGTTTCGTACTAAAACTGAAGTTCAGTGCATATACAAAACTTATATGTTTCAATTAGTATTTTTTTTTCTTTCTTTCAGTGTACGTATACTTGCGTTCGGTTGCGTACACATCAATTTTTTTTTTCTTTCTCTCCGAAGTTTTTTTTTAGTTAGATCTTTTGATGTTAAATACTCAAATATTTAAATATTATTAATGATAAATATTTTAAGTTAAATCTTCTTTAGAAGTTCAATTTTTTAGAGTTAAATCTTTGTTGAAGTTAAAATGTTTTTTTTGTTCTTTAAAAGTTGTATTTTTAAGACATCTAATATTCTCTTTTTAAAGTATACTCTTTCAAAATTAATTTTTTTTTGGAAAAGTAAAAACCGTTTTAAGTTATATATTTATATTAAAAATAAAATGTAATTTTTTTTTAAGTTGATGTTAATTAAAATTTTTTTGAGGTTAATAATTTTCATTAAAATCTTAATGTCAAACTTGTATTTATTTATCTTTCTTTCTTAATTCATTCTGTATCAAAAGTAAGAGCATTTATTGAAACATTCTGTGTAAATTGTTGTATACCCTACTAAAAAAACTCACCTGATTTTTCACCTGATTTCTCACCTGATTTCTCACCTGATTTCTCATGCCAAAATCTCATGTGACCATGTTCGTAAAAAACTAAGTCCCGATTCTATATGAAAATTCTAAGTCCTGACCTCGAAAAAAAATATTGCAATGTTTGGTTATTTTTTCATGTAACGTAATTTTGAATATTTTAAACTTAAAGGAAAATGAACTAACCTCAAAATTGGAGTTAAGTGAAGATAAAGAAGTTACAGCAGTAGACAAAGTTACTATTCAGAAAACATATATGGAAAATTTACTATTAAAAAAGATATTAGTTGAATATGATAATAAGAATAAAATTTTGGAAGATAAAATAAGTGAGTTGAATAAAAAAATTGATGATCATAAAATACTACAGACGTCATATGCATCAGTACTCACTAATGGTAGCAGTATTAAGCAACCAGACAAAGATAAAAACGTTTCTACTATTGTAGTCAAACCAAAGAAGAAAGAAAAAATTGAAAACGTTAAAAAGATATAGTACAGAACATAGATTTGGCAGAATTGGGTGCAAAAGCTAGAATGAAAAATAATACTGATGGTACTATTGCAATAATATGTGATAATATGAAAGATAGTGATAAAATTATTACAGTGGCAGAAAAAAAGATGAGTGAAAAGTATGAATTTAATAAATTGAAGTTGTCGAAACCAAGAATTAAAATAGTCAATATAGGTGTTAAATATAATAATGAAGAATTGAAGGAGACAATTTATAAACAGAACTTTGAAGATATTAAGGATAAATACTGTGAGGTAACATACATACGAGAAAACACATTCAAGACAGATAAACAAGGAAAATTACTAAAAGTGCCAAGAAATACATATACTGCTTTTGTAGAATTAGACCCTATAAGTTTTCATCAGATTATGAAACATCAAAAGATTTATATAGGATGGGAAGTGTGTAAGATTTTTGAGGATATTAATGACAAAAGATGTTTTAAATGTTGTGAATATGGTCATAATCAAATTAAATGTGATAATGATAGTTACTGCTTGAAATGTGCTGGCCAGCATGAGACAAGAGATTGTACAGTCAATAATAAACACAGATGCATTAATTGTATTGATGCTAATAGTAAATATAAGTTAAATAGAAAAATAGACCATAAAGCTAACGATATATCAGTATGTGAAAGTTATAAGGCTTGGGTGAAATACCAAAGATCTAAGATTGTATATTCGTAGTAGGCTTACTTAACAATCATATAAACTTTCTGAAATTTTATTATTATGCAGTGTATTAGTGATCTTTTAGACCAAATTAATGAAGATATTATTGTTAAAGAAAAAAGAATTGATTGTATATCTGAGTTTGATAAGATTGTGGGCGATTGTACTGATCTTATTTTATATGTTAATATTCGTAGCCTTAATGCAAATTTTGAAGCGTTACAAGTTTTTTTAAATAGACTCAAGAATAAGCCTATGTATATTGTATGTGCAGAAACTTGGACTCTTAAACATCCTGAATATTATAATTTATTTGGATATAAAATGTACTATAATCATAGTTACATAAATCAGGCAGATGGAGTCGTTGTTTACATCAGGGACAGCATAGTGGAGGAGACCGTAATAGAAGAATTTGGAAGACTTAGAATAATAACTACACGTATTGTTATTAGTGGTGATAGTGATCTTGAGGTCTCTTCAATGTATAGATCTCATGACTTATCTAAAACTGAATTCTTGATATGTTTAAATGAATTTTTGAAAAGTAAAAAAAGAAGTAAGAATCATTATATTGTGGGAGACTTCAATATTGATATCATGTGCTCTGATATTGTGAGTCTTGAATTTCTGAATATGTTTCTTCTTAATGGATATCTGCCGGGTTTCGGAGATATTACAAGGCCATCTGTTGGCGGACTGGGTGGGACATGCATTGATAATGTTTTTCGTAGATCTGATGTTGTTGAGTCGGTATTTTATACAATATTGACTCCGTTTACTGATCATTATCCTTTAAGTGTAAAATTAAATATACCAAGTATAAAATTAATTAATAAAGTCAATGATTTGCCAATCAATTATAAAAGATTATATAAGGAAGCTGAAAAAATTAATTGGGAAAATATATTGTTAATGCATGACCCAAACAGAGCCATTGATGCTCTAATTAATGCTGTTAATGTATGTATTACTAGATCTAAGGTTAATAGGAATAAAAAACTAGTTTTAAGAAAGGAATGGATTACCGATGCGATAGCTAAGTCATGTAAAACCAAAGAATTATTATATAAGTGTAAAATGAGGAATCCGAACAGTAAAGAATTAAACGATGATTATAGAAAATATACAAAGATATTAAATAAAGTTATCAAACAGGCTAAACTTAATTATGAAAAGTTGAAGATTGAAAAAATTAGTAATAATCCCAAGGAATTGTGGAGGTATATTAAGTCTAAAATGGGTAGTAAAGCTGGATTAAGTAACTATGTTGATGGCCTGTTGAATGCGGAATTGACAAAAGTAACAGATCCTGTGGATATTGCTAACACAATGAATGATTATTTTTGTGATGTTGGTGTGAATATTGGTCAACAAATACCGCAGCAGACTGGAAATTTGGAATGTGCTGCTGTAACCAATATGCATTCTATCTTTATTCATCCTACAGATCAGCTAGAAATTTTGAATATTATCAACGGTATGAAAAATAAAAATGGAGGAGTGGATAAAATTAATACTAAAGTATTAAAAACGATTGGTGTACTTATAATAAATGCTTTAACCCATATATTCAACATGTGTATAGATATGGCCGTTTGGCCTGATGCTTTGAAGACAGCTGAAATTGTACCAATCCACAAGTCTGGAAGTAAAGATCAAGCAAAGAACTATCGACCTATTTCACTTGTGTCTAATATAGCTAAAATATTGGAAAGGTTAATTTATGGTAGGGTCTATGATTTTCTTATTAAACATAATATCTTGTCTGAGAAACAGTTTGGCTTTATGAAGAAAATGGGTACTAAGGATGCTCTTTACAGTATTATAAACTTAATTTACGAGAGACTTGACAGGAGTAAACCCATTATTGTTGCCTTCCTAGATCTTGCTAAAGCTTTTGACACAGTCGATCATACAATATTGCTAAAAAAATTGGAGAACATAGGTATAAGAGGAAAGGCTTTAGAATTATTCAGTAGTTATCTAAATAACAGAAAACAGAGGGTAAAAATTAAGGATACAGTAAGTAATTTTCGGACAATTAGATCGGGTGTTCCACAGGGTACTGTACTGGGCCCGCTCTTGTTCATAATTTATGTGAATGATTTGTTGATAACCATGAAAAATGATTTAATTGTGTCGTATGCAGATGACACGGCAGTGGCAGTCTCTGAGGACACATGGATTGAAACTCAAGAGATTATGAATGTGAAGTTAAATATTATAGCCACCTGGCTCTCAATTAATAAACTAGCATTAAATATAGATAAAACTGTATATGTTGCCTTCGGTAACCATTGTGATTCTGTACCTGAACAATTAGATGTAAGAATATTTGGTAAAAAAATAGATAGAGTTGATAGCTGTAAATATCTTGGTGTTATTGTAGACTATAGGCTAAAATGGGAAAAACACATTGACTATTTACTCAATAAAACTAAATATCTGGTTTTTGTACTTTATAAGCTATCTAAAATTATGCAACAAGATTGTTTGAGAATTATATATTATGCTTTTTTTCATTCTGTGGTAAGTTACGGTAATTTAGTATGGGGCGGTGCATATAATTGTGTGATTGGTTTGCTACAGAACTTACAAAATAAATTGTTAAAAATTGTTTTTGGAGATGCCTTCAATACATGTGGTTATCCTTTAAATTTGAAGCAAATATTTGCTTATGAATCGTTAAGTTATCATTACAAAGTTCTTAGCTCTAATTTTAAAAATAGTAACAGTAAATCTAGGTACAAGAGCATATTATTACCAAAAAGGTATAAAAAAGTTAGTGATAAGATGAGTTATGTTAATGCTATTAAATGTTTTAACTTGATGCCAAATGAGTTGAAGGTAGTATCTTTGAACGGTTTTAATCAAAAAAGGAAGATTAAAGAATGGATTGTGAGAAACATTTAGATGTGCAAGTGTGTACTGGATTGTTGCTTTATTCTTGATTTGTAAACATCCGTTTGCTCTAGTTGGCAATAAGAATTAGAATTTAATTCTATAAAATTTGTTCTTAGTTGTAAGTTAATTGTATTTTATTTTATTTTGTTTTATTTTTATTTTTATTTGTTAATATTAGTTAATTTAATTTAAGCTCCAGTTCCACGAACAGGGATATTTTCCCTCTGTGGATATTTGCTAGGTTATATACTACGTAAATATGTATTGCTGGTAATAATAAATAAATGTAATTTGGAAAATTTAATTTTTTCTGAACATGAAAATTTCAGTCCCAATTTATCGTAAAAATTCTAAGTTCAGACCTTGAAAAAATGTATTTAAATCTAGTATTATTTTTTCATTTCGTGACACGTATAATCATTTACACCTGGAATAAATAATATTATTTTCAAAATTTAATTTTTTCTGAACATGAAAATTTCAAAGTCCCAATTTTTCGGAAAAATTCTAAGTTCAGACCTTGAAAAAATGTATTTAAATCTAGGATAATTTTTTTTTTTATTTCTTGACATGTATAATCATTTACACCTGGAATAAAATAATATTATTTTCAAAATTTAATTTTTTCTGAACATGAAAATTTCAAAGTCCCAATTTATCGTAAAAATTCTAAGTTCAGACCTTGAAAAAATGTATTTAAATCTAGTATTATTTTTTCATTTTGTGACACGTATAATCATTTACACCTGGAATAAATAATATTATTTTCAAAATTTAACTTTTTCTGAACATGAAAATTTCAAAGTCCCAATTTTTCGGAAAAATTCTAAGTTCAGACCTTGAAAAAATGTATTTAAATCTAGTATTATTTTTTCATTTTGTGACACGTATAATCATTTACACCTGGAATAAATAATATTATTTTCAAAATTTAACTTTTTCTGAACATGAAAATTTCAAAGTCCCAATTTTTCGGAAAAATTCTAAGTTCAGACCTTGAAAAAATGTATTTAAATCTAGGATTATTTTTTCATTTCGTGACACGTATAATCATTTACACCTGGAATAAAACAATATTATTTTCAAAATATAATTTTTTCTGAACATGAAATTTACAAAGTCCCAATTCATCGTAAAAATTCTAAGTTCAGACCTTGAAAAAATGTATTTAAATCTAGGATTATTTTTTCATTTCGTGACACGTATAATCATTTACACCCGGAATAAATAATATTATTTTAAAACTTTAATTTTTCTGAACATGATAATTTCTGTCTCAATTTTTTCGAAATATTTTTAGTCCGGACTTTGAAAACAAGTATTAGTATTTATGATTATTTTTCCAAGTCATTTAAGAGGAGGTGACATATCTCCGTCCTTTTCTAATCGAAGAATTAATTTTTAGTAAAAACTAATAACTTTAGCAAAAAATGAAGAGAAAGCCGCATCTCGTATCAAAACAGCAAAATTATCTTTGATAAAAAATAAAGAATAAATAAAAGAATTAATTAGAGAATCAATTTTATTGCTTCGTTTTTAAGAAAACCTTGAAAAACCAAATTGTTTACCCTAACCTCTGTTTAAATTTTTTCAAGGTTTTCTTGAAAACGAAGCGATAAAATTAATTACTTTTGATCAATGAAAATATTGCTTTTTTGGATACGAGATGCGGCTTTCTCTTTAATTTTTGCTAAAATAATTATTTAAAAAAAAAAAATCAATTCTTTGATTAGAAAAGGACAGGTATACTCGACCTGCTCTTAAAATCGATCTTGCATGAAAAAAAAGAAAAATTTTTTAAATTTTCAGTACTTAGTCATGATCAATTATAGGTTGCTGTTTCAAGAGTAAAAATAAGAAAATATTTTAAAGTTTTGTTGCTGAATAATGCAAAATTGAAAGATAATAAATTAAAAAATAAAAAAGTCAATTGTATTACGAATATTGTGAATAAAGAAATATTATGAATATAAAAAGCAAAAATATTGTCAGTTAAATGTAATTCATAAAAGAGTTACCTGAATAAAAAAGATGAATTATGTGGTATATTTTACTTTATTATTCACTTTATTATATATATTATATACAATGCATTTTTTCAATAAAAAAACAACAAGATTTCTGTTGTGATTAATTTAGAAATTCATACAGACACATCCAGACATACACGCGTATTTTTTTATGGTACTTAATACTACTTTTATTTGCTAAAATTCAATCATGTATCAAATTTGGTAATGAGCAAATGTACATGGTATTATTTACATTCATAAAAATACAAACTTTATCAATTTCATTCGTACGTACAATACTATTTTCAGGTTTGATATCGACTACTTTTTGAAGCATAGGATACATTGAATTTGAATATTGTGTCGTACTAACAATATTACAAACAGTATACTCTTGTTTACTATGATCATCTACTATGAAACCAACGATCCTTATATATGTTTTGTTATTTAAGAGTGCGAATGAATTATTCGATCTTCTTTTTGATTTAGTATATGACTCATATAAGCAATGACCTTTGACCATTTTTAGAAATAATTTTGTCGAGTCTTTTCTTAATCTTAAATTATTTAAAAACATATCTTCAACGTCATCGCCTTTTCCGAAATACACGGTTTGAAATGGTTTGCAAATATTTTTTACTCTTCTAAAGAGAACATCGTTGCAGTACAAAACTACTACTTCGGAAGCTTTTTGACTTACGTACTCTTCAAGAAGTAATATACTATGATTTATGTTTACGAACCTTACTATTTGATTCGGAACACCTCTTGAACATTTAATAGCTTGTAATATATAGTGATTTGCAGATTCAAAACTAAATGTTGAATTAGTCCACAAAGGACCCCAGTTCAAAACGCTTTCCGAAATGTGCAGCATTTGATGAACATTAAAGGTCATTGCTCTTATCCCAAACAATTGCTGAGTTTCAACCACAAACTTATGCAGCATGAAATCGGCGTGATTTAACTCATTAATATTAATACTATCTTTTAGAAGTATATATAAACTTTCTACAAAAAGTAGCCAATGATCTAACTTATTTTTTGTTAAAATTGGTGACAAAACAGGTACACTGTAATATAGAACGAAATTTTCGTATTCTCTTGCTTTCCAGTTATTGCGGCAACTTAAAGGTCGGCATAAACGTCCAATTTGATCAGGCGCAGCTATATTCTGCATTTGATCATCGAGTTCTTTCATTTGATCATCACTTAGAAACTGCAAATAATAATCAGTTAATTGTCTTGCTACGCCTTCTAAGCAACAATGTAAGTAATCGGGTGTAAATCCTGATACAATCTCAAAAGAGGACAAATTTATCAAAGGCGAAGGATATTTGATACCATAATTATACTTTTTAGCCAGTTGCAGTCTTTCTTCGTCTGTATCCGTATCTTCGTCCGTGTCTGTGTTAGTGTCTGATTCTGTTATGTTTGTAGTTGTTTTAAGCATTGTTTCAATAGTTTTATCATGTTCCCGAGGTTTTGATAATTTATCTAATACAGGATATTTCATACTTCTTTCCGCGTACTTGCCTGGATGCAAACACCAATTACATCCGAATTTACCGTTAAACTGCTTGATTCCTTGAATCGGTGCTCTAGCAACTGAATCTACACAGCAAGATAGAATGTGCAGCTTTATGAGACGCTCTTCTCCGTTAATATTGCATATAATACCTTCGCTTGATAGCGGATTTAAAAGATCTACTAGTTTATCTAAAAACACAGTCATTTCTGGTTTTTTTTTATGGAACCACAAACCACATGTAATTAATTTATTGTTTCTATCTTCCTTAGGAAGTTCATTAATCTTTAGAAATAAAGGCCAAATAGAATACTTAGAACATTTAAATTTTTCAGCTCCATCTGTATTGAATATAGCGCTTACGTAATTGAATCTATCGTCTGATAATGACTTAACAAATTTTCTATATAATTTACCATCATAAACGTCTTCTATATAACCCTTTTTATGCGGCCTTGTCTTTACGACGTAATCGTAATGATTTTCATAAATATTAAGCAAATCCGATATTTGGTTTGAAGGATTTATCAAAACAAAGAAACTTGTATTACTCGGGTTTGATAAATATATTTCTATTTTACAAGAATTACAAATTTTTGTGGGTTCTATCTTTCCAAACTCTCCTAAATATTCAGAACAATTATGACATATTGCATGAAACTCTACTCCGTCTTTTGGATTCAACAATTTATCCGTTATGTACGAAGATTCTGGTAAAACAGGTGTTTTAAAAACCGTATTAAAAACTTTTAACAAATTTGTCATCGCAATCACTGAGAGAGAATTGGATATGGAATATTTTAATATCATGAAAAATAATTCTCCTCTACTTTGATCAACGGGAGTTGTAATTTTTTCAAAAAAGGATTCAGATTTCATGAAATCCTGCAAACTTTCAGGATTATAAAATGATCTATAATCATCTCCTATGAATTGTGGTTTCTCGTACAAATTTACAAAATCATCCGTAGGATGGTTCTCCTTTACAATATCTTCACATGTGTTGACATCCTACAAAAATTTAATTAAATTTTAATTACCATTTAATTATAAATTAATATTTTAGTGAGAGCTGCTTTTCGAAATTTTAATTGTCATTAATGAACGTTGAATTCATTAGTCGATAATTTATAAATAAATGTATATAACATTTTTGCCATCGTAAAAACTGTTATTAAAAAGTTGTTATTTGAAAGACTCAATTATTTTATATATATATATATATATATATATATATATATATATATATATATATACATACATACATTCTTATAAATATTGATATTTTGTATTTTAATATAGAATCATGATATATTTTTATTACAATGTTACTTCTGATAAAAATATTAAATTAAAATATAACACCAAATAACAGAAAAGACATGAGCTAGTATCTCAATGAATTACCAACAAACTCATTATTTATTATACACTACGATCCACAGCCCACACTTATAGAAAAGTGACGTGAAGTATATTCATACAATTATAAAATAGTCATAGCAAAAAAAAATTTTTACAAAAGTCAATTTCATACTTTTTTGCCAGAAAAAAAGTGTTATACATATAAATTTTATAGTTTATAATAAATTGAGATAAAATCTCTGATGAAATTTCATTGCTATTTTGAAACGATATTTTGTTAATATTTTTCAGTAGGAATATGTGTTTCACATTTTACATCTTATTCAATAGTATGCAATGAAAACTGACAATGTTTTTAGAAAATCAGCTTTCTTTACAAAAACATTAACTTGTTACACTAATTAATTAAATATTATAAGGAGAAAAATGTTTCATTACACATATGCACATTCAAATTTCCGATAAAAATACAGGTATGATTGAGTAAGAAATTTAATATTGAAACTTAAACTATTTAACATTTTTTCACAGACTTGTATAAACTAATCAATATCGTCTGTGCTACGAACGAAATCTTTAGGTTACTAAGTGAAACCATAGTTTGATCCTAAGTAATTAATCAAAAAAATTTTTCAAATTGACTAACAGAATAATGCATGTAATGTATAAAAACATTTCTAAATTAATAAAAAAAAATGACCTAGTGAGCATTTCAATGAAACTAAACTTGATATTATTCTTTATACTCACTTGATAAATTTTAATTATCTTAATTGACTCTTTGTTACAATAATTATTGTACAATACCAAATAACTCATTAAAACTATTTGATATTTTTAGAGCCACTGAGGTCGAATCGGTTACTATTCTTAAAATGAACAGAGATCGTGAAAATATTTCAACCGATTTTATATTTACGTAACGTTTTCAAAGTAGGTAACAAAATAAAAACTTTATCTTATTCAGTTAATTATATTTTTTCCTTTAAGAATAAAATCAAATTTGTGTTTCAAGCATAAGAAGATACAGTAAAAAAAATTAAGACGAGTTGCTATTACCGGAACTATTCGAAAATAGTGACTGAAAATAACTTCATCTCACTTAGTTAATTATATTATTTCTCTCCAGGAAATGATATTTTTAAATCGCTGAAAACATTCACGAAGTCTCCTTTAAAAGGCTTTAATCTGAACTGAAGGTTTTTTAAAAAAAAATAATATAATCTTCCGAGTAAAAATACATCTTTCTTATTAGTCATCATTTTGAAAAAATTCTGGAAATTAAAAATCATCCAATTTCATTTTCTTTTTTTCGTATGCCAAATTTCATAACTTAGAAGGAGAATGTATTGCATTGAGTCTTGGATTTTCTTATAACTTTGGAATATTTTTTCTTACATTAAATCAGGAAAAAAGCCCGACGATCCAACGCTCGGTTTTTTGAGAATTATGAACAGTTTTATCTGTTTTTTCAAAAATTTTGCATCTGCTTTATACATATACAGTTTTTGAATTACTAATTCTATAATGTTTTTACTAATTGCATATTAAAGTCAAGATTAAAACCTTTCGAATAAAAAAAGTGTTAAAAATACTGAAGTTGTTCAGAAGTTATGAAGGGATGAAAATTAAAATTAAATTCAGACTGAAATGCAGCATTTATTTTTTATGCATTTTTTCAACTAAATATTCGTGCTATTTTTATTCCCTCATAACTTTTAAACAATTTGAGCTTTATAAACACTTCTTTTTTAGAAAAAAAAAAAATTTTTATCTCAACTTTAGTATGCAATTTGTAAAAAATTTATAGAAAGAGTAGTTTAAAAATTATAAATCTATAAAGCAGATGCAAATTTTTTAATGAAACAGAGAAAAATGCTCGTAACTCTGAAAAAAAATTGAGCGTTGGACTGAATGGACTCACCTTTTTCAATAATTTTACGTAATATAAAATATTCTTCAGTTGGAAGAAAATCGATGATCCAAGTGCAATGCACTCTCTTTGTTAGTTATTTTATCAAGAAAAATTATTTTATTTTCTGAGATAAATAAACTTTTGAGATTGGTAGCCATTTAAAAAAGGTTCCGGAAATAGCATATTGCTCTTAATGTAGTTATGGTTTTTGTTTAGGCTGTATATTGGAATTCAATAATTGAGTGAAAAGAAATGAAGCTTTTAATTCTTTTTTACCACCATTTTATAAATTTTCTATTATACCAAGTCGCTTTCAATATTTACACGATCTTTGCTTCTCTGCAAATTATTATATAATCCAGTAAGTTATATATTTTAAGAGTTAACAAAAAATAAAATATAATATTTCAATTTCCCTCACGGTATTTCTCAATGCTAAATATAAGAACTTAATTATTTCTTTGAAGGAAATAATAAATTTCACGAAGTTAAATAATCATTTTTTTTTGGTCACAATGCCCTGGTAGAAAATGAAACGCTTTTTTTACCATTTTATGACCATTGCTTTGAAATGAAAAGCTGAAAATGGGCAGATTTTATGGGCATTATCTTAACCAATATGAAACTTTTTTTTTTACTTATATACCACTAACATGTTACACGCGTTATCGAGGATTAAAATATGAAACTTATAAACAGAAAAAGTACTCATAATTAAATCTCTATAATTATTTGTGTTTGAGACAATTTATTTTTTCAGATTTTTGTATTCATTAAACATTCATAATAATTTAAACGTGAATGAAAAATGTATTGGATTAAGGGTGAAATCAGATGGAGCGGAAAATATGCGACGGAACGTCACAGAACATTCATTCCGTCGCATTGTTTTCCATTAAATTTTTTCCCTATATTCACATGGAGCGGAATTTACCTGAAAAACTGTGAAAATAGCCTACAACTGTGTCCGTGAATTTAAAATTAACAACAAAAATTTTAAAAAATGTTGGAAATAATCACTCAATGTTATTCTAATGAGATTCTTTTCTTGTAAAAATAAAATATATTTTGTTTTTATAATGAAATATTTCGATTAACAACATAATTTTTTTATTATAATATTGCTAATCAACGTCATAGAACTTCTACTCCGCTCCATGTGAATATAGGAAATATTTTACGGAAAACAATGCGACGGAATGAATGGTCTGCGACGTTTCGTCGCATATTTTCCGCTCCATCTGATTTCACCCTTATAGGTTAAAATATTTCTAGGTACTTAAAATGCCCACTTTATAAACAACATATTTCTATTATCATTTTTTTTTATACAAAAAATGAAGGCTCTGCAGATTTGGCAACAATTGACTATTTATTAGCCAATATTGACATGACAAAATATTACTATCAATAATACCGATAAATTGCACAACACACCACTTTTTATGTTCACATTTCTACCAGGGTGTTTTTTGGTTATTTTTGAGGGTTTTTGACCAAAAAATGGACTAAGATTTTTTGGACACCATGACAGGTGCTCAATAATATAAATAAACTATTTCTTGAAAGAGAATCATTAAATTTATTTCCAAATTTTTAAGCTTGTCAACATCAAAATTTTGAAGCTTTTAAATATAAATAAATGAAAATATCAAATTTTTATAGCGATTAAAAAGATTTTCTATTATTTGTACAAAATATTTTTAATCCGAACTGAGGAGTATAAGTGAAGGGCTTTCTTTTCTCAATCAAAACATTTTTCTCCATACAAATTAATTTGAAAATCAATTTTAAATAATTAATAACTAGACTAACTTGTACAGAATTGTTGGATCCATTTGAAGTATTTATTGATATTTCATGTACTTCTTTGTTTGGACTATTAGTGTGAACTTGTATCTGCTGAAAAATTATTATTTTAATATTAGATCGATACAATCATTCAAATTTTTAGTTATTGTTATGAAAAATAACTGTTTTTTACTAAAAATACTACGATTAATTAACTTTACGTGCTTAAATCTTTGCTATAAAATAACGCAAACCTTTTTTTAAATACAGTAGCACCTGAAATATATTTGAGATCTCACATGAGAGCTCATATAATATTTTCAGTTGGATTAAAAAATAAACCAACACATGTACTGAAATAATGAATAGAATAAGAATTTTTAGTTCCATACTTTTTCCTTGGTTGTTGTAATAAACTTTAAATTAGCATGGACTCACCATTCATTAATTCAGTATTTGATTTAACAGTGTTCACTTTTTGCAATTTTTATTAAAACTTACATTGGAATGAAAATTTCAATTACAATTTTAAAAAGAATCCCAACAAAGAAGAAAAATATTTTATTTAAAATTTTAATATTTAAACTTGTTTATTACATGTAATAGCTTATTTTACAATGTTCAGCATCCTATAAATCAAACATCTTTAAAATAACTAATAACATTACTTAAAATACAATAAATTAATCATTATAAATGTTGCAATAAAAATGAATATGATAATTATAATTTGTTGAAGAACAACAGTTGAAATAAAATAAAATAATTTTAAATAACACTTTATAAGGAATCCTTTATTTATAAAATAAATAAGTTTCATAAAATTTTTATGGATCTTTTAGTTGAACAAAAATATATAACCGTAATAAATATGGGTAGTCGCAATGTCTTTCTTTAAAATTATCTCTGTAGAATCAAATAAAAACATACAAATAATCTCGTTTAAACTCTGAAAATCAGAGAAAATTATTTATTAAAGTACAATATAACTAATAATTTAATAACTAATTTTCTTTTATTTTTAGCATTCAACAGAGATTATTTTAAAGTTTTTATTTCAGATTATATGGGGATAGTTATAAACAAGGGTATTAAATTCTGACTGCCCTGCATCATGTATTTATTATGATAGTTTTTATTTGACCGTAAAACTCATACAAACTTTATGAAATTTGTTTATTCTTCTAAAAATTAAGGATCTTTTATCTAAGTGTTTAAAATTATTAAATTTTATTTAGCCTGTTGTTCATAAATAAATCATAATTATCATATTGATTTTTTTTGCAACATTTATTATAAAAGATGTAATATATTTGAAGTAAATTTATTAGTGATTTTGAAAATTCTTTTCTGATAGGGTTTTGAAAATTTTAATGTAAGCTATAACATGTAATAAACAAGTTAAAATATGAAAATTTGAAAGTAAATATTTTGTTTTTGTTCGTTGGGATCTTTTGAAAAATTCTGAATGAAATCAGAATTACAAAAAGATTTCACTGTTTAATCAGTTATTGAATGGATGAATAGTGAGTCGATGCGAATTTAAGGTTTATCTAAATGTATGTTATAAAAAATTCTCATTATATTAACCTTTTCAGTACATGTGCTGGTTTATTTTTTAATTTGCAACATCATTTTAGTGAAGCATCTTTGAAATAATATTGTGATGAGCGCGGATTTCGCGTTGCGCACAATACGAAACTCACTATCATGGGTCACGCGATAACTAGATGGGAAACTCGGTATCGATTTATGCGATTATATAGGACATGCGTATTGCGAGAGCTGATAGGGAGCTTTTATTATATTAAAAAGAAAGATTAAATTAATAATAAATGATCTATAATAATAATTTATATTAAACTGGGAGTTTAAATTAACAATAAATGATCAATAGTAATAATAGTAATAAATAATAGTTGATTTAAAATTACGCTTTCTTGCTCAAGTGAAATGGCTTAAGATTTCACGTTTTGGAGCAATTATAATTTTACTGGTTGTTTCAGAGTGGTAAATACTTCCTAGAATGAAGAAACGCAAACAACATCTATTTTTCTATGTCTAGTAAACACTTCTAGGAATATGAAATTGGTAAAAACAGAGTGCTTGCAAGTCTCATCAGGTTTCAAACGCACGTGCAAGGGCTTCTTGAGTAGGGGCCTACTCCAATTTCAACGTCCAATGACACGCGTGCAAATTTCAAGTAAACAAGTATTGCTTGCATCAACTCCTCAAAAATCAATACTTGGGAGGCGTATGAAAAACAAGGAGTTCTCAGAGATTTATTCGTACAAAACAACTTTGCGAGGAGCCTATGCCGCACACAAACAATTCTTAGAAATCCTCCTTGCACAAACAACTCTTAGAAATCCTCCTTGCACAAACAACTTTGCACAGAGCTTATGGGAAGGAATAAGTATAAAAGAAGATGAAGAGGAGCCAGCCAGTCAGTCTTAGTTCAAGCTTCGAACTTGCACGATATACATATATAAAATAAATAATAAAGCTTTACGTATTAATAAAATTTAATTAAAGGAGTTTACTTTTAATTTCTATCCTCGATTTCCTTGGGTTTCACCCTTTAATCGGGATCGAACTCACTTAAACTGATTGATTTTATTCAATTCTTTAATTTAAAAACAATTGGAATTCGATAGAGTTCTAAAAGTTAAATTTGAATTGAATTTAATCGCGGGACGAATTATCATCGAGAAGAGAATTCAAATTCAACATCGAGAAGGACATCTATACCATTTATTATTCTCTGATCCAAGCCTGGGTCGTAACAATATAATAAAATTACTTGTAATATATTACATCATACATAAGAAATTTTGTGATAACAATAAATATGATACTCATAATTTGTTTAAGAATAAGACTTAAATAAATATATCATATACATAATATAATAAATTTGATTGAAAATTAAATTAAATAATCTTCATTATACATACAAGCTAATTAATTTCTTTCTTTAAAATTAAGGCATGAAATAAAAAAATTTTAAATAATCTTTCTAGAATTGTTATTTAATGAAAACATACAATTTATTGTAACAATGATTGTGTTTACTCTAGAGTATACTAATTTTTATTTTTAATAAAAAATTATTAAATTACTGAAAAACTAAAAATTGAAAATAAAAGTTGTACTAACCTCATTTTCGGCCTCATCCTGTAAATTGTTGATATTACGAAGTCCATACCTTTGAGCTGTCCTTTTAGTAATTTCAACATCGCCCACTTCCAGATAACGTTTATATTTTTTCATTTTTCCAGTATCAAATTATTTTAAAAATTTATTCAATAAAATCTTTTAAATACGTTGTTTATTTATGTTTGGAGTTTGATTCAATTTAAATTCATTAACTTTTAACGTATATAGCATAGACATATATCATATAAGATTGTCTTTATCTTTTTATCGAAGATCGGTGATTGGTTCGTGTAGGAATGCCTCTGAAGTTAGCACCCATACTAAAAAATATTTTGTTTGAAAATTATCTAATTTGTTTGCCCAGATCAAATTATCACTTTTTAAATCACGCGCAATCGATTATATAACATTTTGTTCTGTATATTTAAAAAAAAATTGTAGAAGCTAACTTCCAGAATATTGCTTATTCGCCTTCATAAGACCTCCCATAAAAGCAATAAATGTATAAAGATTCACTACCTGGAGAGTTGCTCTAGAAAATTGTACAACTCTGTATCACAGAAACAGAAGATATGAAATCAATGTGCTGAACAAAGATAGCATATACCCCCTGCAGTTCCTATTTTGACCACCTTTCTTAATTTACTTTGTATCTGATGGGCCTACGTCAGGTCTTACCAAGGCGAATTCATTAAACAAGGCTGCTATATAATTCTTTCGAAGAAGATAGATACGTCTATATTTGTTGGCACTTCTTTATAGTTCGTTTTGCCGCTGTCTTTACCTTCATCACAATTTAAAAAAATTCTATTTTGTGCATTTTTGTTTCGTTAAGATTATAATAATGTTTTAATTTTTGATAAATATAAGATATGTTTAGTTTTCTAAGCTATATATAAAAATTGGTATACAAGTGACTTTATACAAGGTGAGGATTGATAAAAAGTTTGAAGTTAGTATATGTTTTAATATATATATTTTGTAAGATCGATTATTATGTTATTTATCATATAATTTGATAATATAGATAGATTATTTGTTATCATGATGAACCTATGTGTTGAAGATGTATGTTAAATAACATAACCTACAATTATTTATCTAACTATTGCATTAAAATAATAAATATTATGCATTGTTTGGAAAAAATATTCTAGAAAAAATTTGTATTATATAGAAAATATTTTTTATTACAATAGTAATATAGAATAAAACATAAGTTTAGTGTATGGTTTTATCATGTACAATGTAAAAATCAGAAATACATGATAAAAATATATTATGAATCATACTGATTATAATGTATATTTTAATATTCATATAATATTACCATATAGTTTCTTACTATTATTAGAACTTTAAAAGCCTGTTACAAAAGTAAATTTTTTTAAGTTGTAACTTAAAAAACTGGAATCACTTTTATTATTTCTAAAATCATGAATCCAAGCTTCAATATATTTTGTCCCTTTTTATTTAATGCATTCATTTTACGTATTCACCTTATTTTACAATATTTCTTAAGTATTTTATATTTATGACTAGCATCGAAATCTTTGATTTTATACGTTCCATTAAGAGAATTCAGTTATTTCTTTATTAATATAAAAATAGTCTTTTTTATTAATGTAAGTATAATTAATGAAATATTAAATTCTGGTATGTAGTATAATCATACCTGTAAAATTATGTGTCCATGCAAACTAAAATATATTTTTTGTCCCTTGTTATTCGATTCATTCATATAATGTATTGACTCTATTTTAAAATATTTCTTAAATATTATTTAATATTCATTGTCAGTATCAAAATCTTTAATTGTGTACGTTCCTCTGAGATAATTGAGTTACTATTTTATTAACATAAAAATATACTTTTTTATTAAGATAAAAATTTTTCAAATAAACAAATATTGATTTTCATTGAAATATTAATTTAGTGGTTTTAACTTAAGGGGGCCAGATACTATTAGAAGCTGAAAAAAAAATTATTTATTTTTGAACATCAGCAATTTATATCAAATTATACATTTTTTTTTTCAGCTTCTAATAGTATCTGGCCCCCTTAACAATTAAGTAAAATCTAACATGCATAACAAAGCAAAAACAATATTTAAATTAATAATGAGCTGATGAGTCAATGGGTAAATAGAGCAATGGTAGAATGAGTCCATTAATAAATGTATTCATGAATGAACAGTATAATTATAATTATAATAAGTGTAATAATTATTAACAAGATGAAATGATGGATTGATGTTGAAATGTTGATAGGTTGATAGATAAGTCTATATGTTCATAGTACGAGTTTCTACAAATTTACTCACAAATATATATATATATATATATATATATATGCATTCTTGGTGAGGCTTCATTACTGTCTAAATGGATAAACAATCAATATTGGATAAATATTCAACATACCAGCAATAAAATAATAAATCTACCTCATACCCTATTAAAAATTAGTACGTAGTTTTTCCATGTACTAAACTCATGTGTTAAATTTTTTTGCAAATAATTTAATTATAAGATAAATAAAAAACGCTGCCAAGTGCTTTGGCGGAATGCTTTCTCATAGAGCTCTTTGAGTTTCATTATTTTTTTATATTTATTTAAATGTGATTTTAATATAAAAAAATTGTCCATCATTAATATTTATTCATTTTGTACTTTATAAATTTTGAATATATATGCTGGTTGATTGCCTTTTCAACATTTTGTTTGAGTTAAATGTTAGCTTTTAAAGTGTTTAATTTTGTTGACTTTAGCTAGCCTTATACATAGGTTTGAATTTATTATTTTTGTTATCTTGTGGATATCTTTTTATCACGACTAAGCTTGGTAAATCCAAGTAGTCAATTTTAGTAACGGTAATTAAATTCAGTAGTACTATTATAAATTTTCAAGAGTAACTCAGAAAACAAAAGAAGTGATCAAAAAGCTACGCTAATAAAATTATTTATTTAAAACTTGGTTTATAAGGACAGTAGCAAATAACTTGTATACAAATTTTAGAGTAATTCTATCAAGTACTTTACGTAAAATGAAAAAATACTGAAATATGAAAATTTTTTAAGAAAATTTTTAAAATTTTCTAAAAAGAAAACTACGCTAAAAAGATCGGTTTATAAAAGTTATCCTTCTTTTGGCATAAAAAAGGATAACTTTTATATTCTTTTGGCAGATGCAAATTATTCCCATGGAAACTCAAAGCAAATTCATCAATTAACTTACGTAAAATACAAAAAAAAAAAATTAAAAATCGAAAATTTTTTCAAATTCTTAAAATGGCTCTATAATAAAAAAAATACACTATGAATACAAATTTTCTATAGCTTCCCGCCTAGTTATACAAAAACATAGATGGTATACAAAATTTGAAGCAAATCCATAGAGTAATTTTCGAGATCTAACTGGTTAAATAAATAACATTTTCTTTTCAAAATTTCTTTTTTAAAATTTTAAAAATGCTCTAAAATTAAAACTACGCTATGAAAATCAATTTTTGAAAATTTCCCTTCTTTTGGCAGTCGCGAATAATTTCCCTGTAATTTTTAGAACAAATCTATCGAGTACTTTACGTAGAATAAAAAAAAAATAAGAAAAGAAGAATCGATATTTTTTTTAAATCTTTAAAATTCTCTAAAATTGTAACCACGCTAAGAAAATTAGTTTCCAAAAGCTTATTTTTTTCAGACAATAGCGAATTAATTGTATGAAAATTTTGGAGAAAATTTATAGTATGGTTAACGCAAAAAGGAAATAAATGAAAAATAAAAATTTTTTAGAAAATTTTCGAAGTGCTCTAAAATTAAAACTGCGCTGAGAAAATTAGTATTCCAAAGCTTGTTTTCTTCAGATAGTAGCGAATTAATTGCATACAAATTTTGGAGCAAATCAATCGAATGGTTTTCGTAAAATAGAAAAAAATTAAAAATAAAAATTTTTAAAAAAATTTTTAAAATGCTCTAAAATTAAAAGTGCACTAAGAAAATTAGTTTACAAAATTTTTAATAATTTTGGCAGTCGAAATAAAGTTCCATACAAATTTTCGAACAAATTCTTCGAGTAGTTTACGTAAAATACAAAAAAAATGAAAAATCGAAATTTTTTAAAAATACTTAAAATGATTCTAAAAAAAAAACTGCGCTAAGAAAACCAATTCCCAATAGCTTCCGCACCAGTTCATCAAAAAATTGAATTGTATGGGAAATTTGAAGTAAATCCATCGAGTAGTTTTTAAGATTTTATTGGCTTAATAAATAGAAACATTTTTTTCAAAAATTTCAAAATGCTCTAAAATTAAAACTGAGCTAAGAAAATCAGTTTTTAAAAATTTATTTTATCCGCGCAATCAGAAATAAATTCCATGCAAATTTTGAAGCAAATTCATCGAGTAGTAAACAAAAAAAAACCAAAAAACGAAAAATCGAATTTTTTTTTTTTTTTTTTTTAAAACTTTAAAATGAAAACTAAGCTGGAAGAACCAAATTATCAATAGCTTCCCAGCAAGTTAATCACAAAACTAAATTCCATGCAAAATTAGAAGCAAATCCATCGAGTAGTTCTCGAGATACAGTTTACTAACTGAATTCATACATCCACACACACACACACACACACACACATACATACAGACATTTTCTGGAAACCACTTTTTTCGACTCACCGAGTTCAAATATGTACAAATTAATGAAAAAATAGAAAAAAATTTTTTTTACCGATACAATGCTTTCTCTATGAGAAAGCAAAAAAATAATAAAAACTGAATTTCTGTAGCTAGCACAATAGTCAAGTAGAGGAATGTCCTTTGAGAGGTATTTTTCTATTTGTATAAATCGGGGTTTTGTTTATTTTATTAAATCATGATGTAAAGAGTTCAAACGATTTATAATCTTCGAAATTGGTTTTTCAAAAACTGATAATTTAACTGCAAAATAACATTACAAACTTCAGAGTCATTTTTAATAAATTTTAATAATTTTATACTATCATAAAGTTTTGGGAATCAAAAATTAGAAATAACAGTTAAATTTTGTAAATTTCTAATATTTAAAATTGCGGCTTTAATATAATAGTTTGAGTAATAAATATTTAATAAAGTTGAAACAAAAAACTGTAAACATAGGTTTTAGAGATCGCGTTTTAGATATAATATGTTAAATTCTGCAAATTTCAAAAATTAAAAATGGCAACTTTGATACAACGTACCAAATATTAAATAATTCGTACTAAAACTTTATAAATAGGTTTTGGGAATCACTGTTGTCAATTATTAAATGAGTCGTTGAAAATTATTAAGGAGGTCGTCAAGTACTGGTCGGAGACAAAAGTTTTATTGCTCGAAGTATCAAAAAAAAGCGTCTGCGCGCATGCGCTATAGTTTCAACTTTTCATTCCGACTGTGCTCACACACGTGGCACGGTATATACGTACACGCACACACTAGTCGTCGTTACCCCACCACTACTTTCTGTCTGTTTTACGTGCTTAGATTCATACATTTTCTATAGACATTTTCTATTTGTATATATGTTTGAATTGTAATTTCTCGAAAACGGTACCGCTAGTATTTTTTAATTTGTGATCAATATATTCTTTATGAAATTCTAAATTACATATTAGTTTTTGGTTTAAATCTGACACAAAACAAATTCAGAATCATTGAAAACGTTCCTTTTACAGCACGTCAATATAGGGATTACGTGTTAAAAGTTGAAACTTTAGAAGTTTATATCTCAAAAACGGTACCGCTAAAGCTTCTAAAAATTTAATGGCAAGTACATAATGTTATTATAAACATGTGATCGAAATTTCAAGGTAATCTGACACAACTCGATTTGCTTGATAACCCCCTTAAAATTAAAGATGGCGGGTATAATATAGCCGACTAAATATTGTACATTTCGCGCGGGTAGAATTCATCTGTTCTTTTCTGATCAAATTATTGATTTTTTTTACAAAAACTAATAATTTTAGCAAAAAATTAACAGAGAGCCTCATCAATATTTTCATTGATAAGGGGTCGTTCACAAATTACGTAACACCATGAGGGGGGGGGGTTCTTAAATATTATGCTGGGTTACATGCGTGTTACGAAACATAAAAAAAAATTTTCAATGTAAAATTTAATTAGTTCTCAACAAAGCGTGCTAACATGCCACTACGACCTGCGTTAATTTTGGATGTAATATCAACTTTATTTTGATGCGTGTACGTGTACACATCGCAATATAAATAAGACGTGCTTTTTCAAAAACTTTTTCGTTCTATAGTATTGATGATATTTATGAGAGCTTTTACTTTCATGAAATAATTTTTGCGGGAATAATAAATCCAATATTATATTAAATTAAGCATGTGATTTGTCAAGGAATGAAATTTTTAAATTTTTTACTAATAAGTACACTGAGAAAAAAGATTTCTTGAAACAAGGGAAAACTCCAATGTGATGTGATCGTTTTAATGCAAAATAAAATTTTTTAGATTTAAGTACCTGTATGTTTAAATCGAAATCGTGAGGTTCTTGTTTTAAACATCAAAATGTCTTCATTCGAAATAAATCCACTTGATTGCGAGTGGATTTATTATTGATTGAAAATCTTTTTAAATTCTTTAAGTATATTTTCTTTATAGTATATTTTAGATATCAGTGAAAAAAAATTCGTTTATATTTTTAATCAGATATTTACTTCAATGGATATAAAAATAAGGTAATTTCCTCTAGAAGCAAGGTGATTCTATCTGCTTCGAGATATCATTCTTCTTCAAGATATCAATGTAGATTTATGTATAGTGAAGACAGTATTTATTGATATTATTAATTATGGCGTCGCTATTTATAATTATTATAATAATTTTAAAATTTATGTATATGCAAATTTGAGTTGAATAATATTTATTAATAATTTATAATTAATTACACTGTTAAAAAAAATTTGAATATTCAGTAATTTTTAGTTACATTAGGTGGGTGAAAATTCATTCTTCTGTGATTGAAAAATATTTTCATGAACATGTGACTTAAAAAACTTATAAATATTATTAATTTGACATAAAAATGTTTATTCATTCATGAATTTTCATTTATTTTGTAAATGAATTTTCATTTATTTTGTAAATGAATTTTCATTTATTTTTAAATGAATTTTCATTTATTTTTAAATGAATTTTCATTTTTTTGTGATTAAAAAAAAATTCAGTCATTTTACTGAAGTTTCATTCAAAAATTTTTAACAGTGTAACTTAAATCTTTTTATTATATTAATTTTTTTGATTATAATAAATTTAATAATTCATACTATAAATTATAAAATTCTCAACTATATTTTAAATATTTATGTTACGTAATTACAATAAAGGGGGGGTTCAATAATTTTATTATATAGGGGGAGGAGGGGGTCCATTTTTGTAAGAAAGTGCGTTACGTAATTTGTGAACAGCCCCTAAGAAGGAATTGATTTTATAGATTCGTTTTTAAGAAAATCTTTAAAAACTTAAAACATAGAGATTAGGGTGAACAATTTTGTTTTTCAAGGTTTTTTTGAAAACGAAGCAATAATATTAATTTTTTCTTATGAATTTTGCTTTTTTTTTATAAGAGATGTGGCTTTCTCTTCATTTTTTTGCTAAAATTATTAGGTTTTGTAAAATTTAATTCTCTGATTAGAAAAGAGCGGATATACGTGACCTCCTCTTAAAATTTATAAATAAGTTTTATAACACACTGTGTCCTAAATCCGCCTTTAGATCACAGTTATATGTGACTTGAATAGCCTATTATTGCACACTATGTTCGGCAAACTTCATGGCATATAAAAAAGTACTACCAAAATCTTACGTATAATAACATACTACTTTTCATAAGAAATATGTGGTTGCTGAAAAGTACGCATAACTATAAACAAGGTGTGGATTATTGTAACTTTTTATATTAACATTTTTCAAATTAAATAACAATACTAAGCACGTGAGATACGAGTAAAATTAAAGGTAATATCAGTGTAACATGTGAAGCGAAGAGGTAGTCATTTCGGTGCTCTATTATAAGACACTAGCTGTGATTCGTATTGACGGGGCATCCCCTATGTCACTATTCGTAACAGGTAATACACTATAAACAAGTTAGTTGGGTCGTAGGAGCGGTCAGTATACCTATACACCGCTCCTACGACCCTAATACAAAATTTAAATGTATGGCATTACAAAAGTTAATTTCAATGAGCAATTGCACGTAATATTAATGATATTTATCAAAATTTTTTTAATTATAAGGTACATTTTTCATTCACAGAATGCCTAGTATTTGCTCTTTTACAGTTTTCGTTTTTATTTTACGAATTATCATTCGTGGAGTGCATAGTTTTTGTTAATTATTGATTTTTCAGAGTACAGATCTAATGCGGCGGATTTATGACACTTGTGTTATAAAATAGTATACGATACTTTTGACTTGAGTGGTCCATTGCATGACGTGATATCGCCCTACAATAATGGGCCACTTAAGTGACATGTATCGTAATATACTATTTGAAATCACTGTTTACAACTATTAAGTTATTTTTTTTAAATTTATATAATTCATAATACTGGTGTCAATGCCGTGATACAAATATAATATATTTCACAAAATTTGTACTTAAAACGACACAACAAAACTATTTTTACATAATCATAGTTGCTGCGTTGGATCCAACATAATCAATATCAACGTATATAATTTGTCATATGATTTGACTGTATTGTTTCATCATATATTTTTATCATGTAATTGTAGGATTCGGTATTATCATATGGTTAATTGGCGAGTATAACTTAGCTGTTGGGTATAAGGGAGAAGCTTATAAAATATTAAGTAATTTTATTTTATTTTATAGTTATCACAATAATGGAACTTGAGGAAAAGTGGTACGCGTGTGTAAGGTACTTTGATAGCATAACCAAAAACTATTTTGTACCCATCACTTATATTAAATATGCCAAGAATGATAAGGAATGTATCAAACCCAAAAATACAAATGATTTCGATAAAAATCATAAATATTATGTTAAATGGTGCTTATGCCATTTAGATGTCTGTAATGATCCAACAAATGAGCGTTGTTTTTATTTTGGAGCCTTTGTTCTTGTTATAGCAGGTGAGTTTCTTAATTTATGTAATTTATGAGGCAACTTCGGAAATTACATTATTTTATTTTGTAATTTGAAAATCAGGCTTTTAAACAATAAAATTTATAGATCTTTTAATCTGTTATTGTATTTTGAAATCCGCTAAGTATTGTAGAAAACTTGAGAATCTAATATTTTTAGAAACTGGAAGCGTGATTTGTAAAGAACGAAATAAAATTTGACCCTATCCGTAGTTGTCTTAAGAATGTTCAGAGTTTTAATATATAAAATATTCTTTAAGAATCTAAAATATTAGCTGAAATCGCTATGAAAAAAAAATTTAAAAGGGTTAAAATACCAAAAGTGTTGGACACATCTACTGCAACAGATTCAGAACCAGAGACTTGTAAATCCAAACAGCTAAAAGTAAGTAATCTTTTTTATTGTTGTATATGCACATACATGCAAGCTCACATTCACGCGTACACACACGCACGCACGCACGCACATGCACACACACGCATACGCACACAGGTACGCACGCACACACACGCATACACACACACACACACACACTTTATATATAAAATAAAAATAGAAAACCGTATGATCTTTTTCTGTAGCACTACTGAAGCTCAAATAAACTCTTAGTTTTATTCATACTTTTTTCATCTGTAATTTTCTATTAACTATACTATACCGTCAATATTTATTTAGTTACAATTTAAGTATTAAATTGTAACTATCAAACCTTACGTTATGTTTCGTAAATGAATTCAATTTTTATAAGCTAAAATTGATACGAAATTTGAATTTTTGAAGCCTGATTCGTAAGCAAGTCACTGTGCAACAAAAAGAGATCACTTCAAAAAGTAGTTACAATTTTGTGTATTAACTTACTTACTATTTTTTTCAGAGAGAACTTATGAGTATTAAGGAAAGTGTTAAAATAAAAAATTACAATAAAACAATAGAAAAGTATCAAAATAAAAAATTTCTTAATTCAAAAAAGCCACTTTGCTTAGACGATAATGACGAGACTGAGGCTCATGATGAGAACCAAGTAAAAAATTCGGTTGCATCAACATCACAAATTAAAAAGAGCGAACAATACTTATCAAAATTGAATAGTAATAACAAACAACCACCTGTGTTAATACCTATCACTAACGTTAATTGTTGCAATGCACAAAATCTTTTGTCAAAGCCTTCGGAAGGTTCATTTTGTCAATCTTCGAAACCTCAGTCTCAGACTCAAAATTCATCTTTGAATACATCAAAATACACACTTGCCAATCAGCTGCCTACCAGCTCTCAATCTGATGGACCACTTTCTTTTAAATCAAAATACAAGGCACTAAATCCATTTCGTTCACCTTCAAAGTCACGCTTCAGATCCAGATCACGATCAGATTTATATTCCAAAACTCGAATAAGCTCCCGTTCCAGATCTCGGTCAAGATTCCGTTTTAAATCATCACGGTCACGCTCTCATTCAGCTTCACGGTCGCATATCGGTTCTGGAACAAAATCACGCTCTCGATCAAAGTCTCACTCACGCTCAAGTTCATCTCCACAATCACGCTCTGGAACAAAATCACGCTTTCGATCAAAGTCTGACTCACGCTTGCGATCAACTTCACAATCACACATCGGTTCTAGAACAAAATCACGCTCTCGATCAAAGTCTCACTCACGCTCAAGTTCATCTCCACAATCACGCTCTGGAACAAAATCACGCTCTCGATAAAAGTCTGACTCACGCTTGCGATCAACTTCACAATCACAAATCGATTCTGGAACAAAATCAAGCTCTCGGTCAACTTCACGGTCGCGCTCTCGATCAACTTCACAATCACACATCGATTCTGGAACAAAATCAAGCTCCCGATCAACTTCACGGTCGCGCTCTCAATCAGCTTCACGATCATATACCGGTTCTGGATCAAGATCACGCTCTCGATTGTCTTCACGATCTCACTCCCGATCAAGGTTTCACTCACGCTCACGCTCATCTTCACGTTCACACACCATTTCTGAATCAAAATCACGATCACGCTCTCGATCGGCTTCACGATCACGTTCCCGGTCTGGATCAAGGTCACGTTCACGCTCTCGTCTAGCTTCACGATCACGTTCCCGATCTGGATCAAGGTCACGTTCATGCTCTCGTCCAGCTTCACGATCACGATCCCGGTCTGGATCAAGGTCACGTTCACGCTCTCGTCTAGCTTCACGATCACGTTCCTGATCTGGATCAAGGTCACGTTCATGCTCTCGTCCAGCTTCACGATCGCGATCCCGTTCTGGATCAAGGTCACGTTTACGCTCTCATCCAGCTTCACGATCTCGTCCAGAGTTTCAGCCAGGTTCCCATCCACATTCTGGGTCTCACTCACGATCTTCTTCACAAAATAGAGTTCAATCTTCAAATGACAGTGACAGCGAAATAGATTCTGACTGTAAATAGAACATACTTAACATATACCTATGTATTTAATAATGCATACAATAAAAAATTATTATTTTGTAGTGTCGGATGAAGAAGACGTTCATTTCAAATTGATCCAAAAATTTAAACCAAGACTCTATAAGCAATATGCGAAAAAGAATCTTCTGATACCCTCAGGTATGTTGTATCGTTATTAAGATCAAAACCCTTACTTATATTTTTGCTAAATGGCAACATATATACGATCATAGCATTTTTTCCTTTTCTTCTAATGACAGTCAGTTTTGCAAAAAAGTACTTACTAAAAACATAAATAAAGACTTAATTTTGTTTCGTATAATAATTAGAGATTCTTTCTTTAGTATTGATAAAATAATGTAGTCACTTAGTTTAGAAGAAGACTTGAAATAATTTCTAAGATTAGAGGATTTAAGCAAAGAATATAATTCTTAAATTATTATAACATTTTTTAGGAATCAAGCTATAAAAATTAATTTTTACTCATCAAACAAATATGGTTTTATATTATATGAATAGTTTCCCGAAAGCATTGAGAAACTAAAAGGAGCGATAGATACTGCAGCCCCCTAATATTTATTATTATTTTTTATTTTATTTTCATTTCATAAAATTACAAAATGCTTGACAAAATAATGAAACAAAAATTTTGTCTAATTCTGATGATAGTACTTATTTTTATTAAATAAAATGAAAGACAATTATGCTATCATAAAAAATTATTACAATGACTACAATTGCTTCTATATTATTATGATAGTAGGAAATTGTAAAATAAACGAAAATAGTTATATTACTTCTGTATTTTGACGTTTTTATTTTTCCCAACGCGATGAGCGAAGATACATTTCCGAAGGTTATTTTGCGTAAGCAGTATATCTAATTTTATCACCAGTGAGTATAACAGTTATTATAAAATAATTTTTTTGCTCACTCGCAAGATCATGCGGTATTCTGCTCATGCAAAGCAGTCATCAAAAGTTGAAACTCGTTCACCTTGTTGGGAAAAATTCTATACCCCACTTGTGGCAAAATAGATCCTTCACTTGTCTTTTTTGTTACTCTCGCTACGCTCCAGCGACATAATGGCTCGTGTTGGAATGACCTAGTTTGTTCACTTGTAGTGTAATGTACTATTCTTATTTACATATCTTATTTCTTCGTAACTTCCACTAACTCTCATTTAATTAATATTATTATCTATAAATTTTTCTTCCTAGTTGATCGAGAGACGCATGACAGATATAGGATCATTAATAAGAAAGTAAGAATTCACAAAGCTTACACATGAATATTCAATATTTTGTAGCTCACTGTGTTCCAAATCCGATTTTATATCACAGTTATGTGTGACCTAAGATGCTTATTATTGCATACAAAATCTGAACAACTTCGTGTCCTACAATGATGTGCAACCAAAATTATACTTTCAGTAATATATTAATTTTCATGAGTCATTTAAGGTTATTAGCGATTAGTTGCGAGAATTATTATAAAAAGCCTTTTTATACAAAATAATAAACAACGTAAAGGTTATAGGAGTCTTAGATATTAAAATTATCCAAATTAAATAACAATTATAAATACTTAAGACACGAGTACAATTGAAGATAATATCAGTGTAGCATGTTAAGCTAAGAGGTAGTTATTTTGGTGATTTATTATAAGCTAAGTCGAGAAATCTCCCATGGCTTTGCGTAATGATTATATAATATATTAGTTGCTTACTCGGCGCTCCTGCAGTGCTAATACATCCTCGAAAAAAAATTCATATTTTTAATATTATAAAATAAAATTTAAAGTAAGAATTAAGGTGGTTCATGCGACTAACGTGTTTTTTCAAGATTTTCTTAAAATTGTAGGTATAGTTCAATGAAGGCAATGTGAATATCATATTAAAATTTCAATACATTTCATCGTTTCGTTTTTGATTAATCGATGTTCAAAGTTTTACAAATTACATTGGAAGTATATCTATATACATTGGAATTTTTACATTTCGTAGCTGTTAATAGCAATATCTCATAAACTACATTCAAATTGTAATTGAAAATTTAAACATATATAAAGGAACTAGTTATAAACATTTTTCAACAAGATTCACGTAAATTCATCGTTTTATTCAAGAGATAAAGTGTTTTGAAAATGTAATTATTAGATAAACGATGCATGTTTCATTCACATTTGCGTTGCTGCGCATGCGCAACTGGATCATATGAGCGCTATCTCTTTCTCTCACAGCTAGCTTGCTCTCTCTTACCGCATTAACCACCTTGAACATTTTCCAAATATTTTGATGCTGATAATATGATTCGAAAATTAAAAAGTCAAACACCCTTTTATTTCTGCATATGAAATTATATGTAATGACTAAACGGTTTTATTTTTTTAAATAATCATTAGTTTTTCAATTTATATATTAGTCAGTAAATTTAAGAAGGGGCCGAACTATCTGTCTTTGTCTAATACCGTTTTTCATCATTTATGTGAACACTATCCGGTATAACAAGAAGAAAATAGGAGCCCCCGCTAGATATTAGTATAATAAGTAAATTTTGTAATAACAACCAAATTTTTTCACTGCGTAGTTTTTGAATAATTAGAGACCTACCAAAAAAAGATAGGTTATATTCTAGATTGCTAGTAGGTCTCTAATTAGTCAAAAACTATGCGGTAAAAAATTTGGTTGCTATTACAAAATTTACTAATTATACTAATATCTAGCGGGGGCTGCTATTTTTTTCTTGTTATACCGGATAGTGTTTACATAAATGATGAAAAACGCTATTAGACAAAGACAGATAGTTCGGCCCCTTCTTAAATATTTATAATATTGATGTTCAGAATCAATACACTTTGAAAGTTCATTTTTAAAATTTTACTTATATGATACTCTGTTCGTTCGGGCGCTAATTTTGCATCGTGCAATAATGAGTCACTTAGGTCACTTGTATTATTTGAAATTACTTATATGAAATCATTTATGCTGCAGGTATACTTAGGTCAAAATATTGAAGTGGGGGAAAGAACGTGGATTCTAATGAACCGAAAAGGAAGGAGTAAATTTATAAGAGAACTGGCTTTTGTTATATGGAAGAGTAAATTGGCCAATAGATGTCTAGACATGACAAAAATTAAAACTACTATTCCAGGGCGGAGCCCAGTTTCTCTGTGTTGTTCAAATAAATTGGAATTATTTTTAAGTAAGAAAAAACTTTGGTTTAAAAAAAAATAGTTACTATGTAGGATACTATATTCATACATAATATTGTATTTGAAACAGGTCTATATCTTGATTATTTGAATAATAATCCTAATTATTCTCATCTTAAAAAAAGGAAAAAAAAGCTCTCTTGAGAATGTCTACTGAATCCTTATCTATTAATATAAGAGATTATCGGAAGAAGGTGATTGCTAGGGCGAGGCGCCGTATTGCCCAATAAATATTTGATTTATTAATAGATGCTTATTTATTATTTATTTCCTACCAAAATTGATCGTAGGATAGATGCTTAAATATAAATCATAAAATTGACATCATTCTATAATCAAACAAATATAAATGACGATAAATAAAGAAATAATGTTACTTTTTAATGTCACAAATTTAGAAAATAATATAGTTTTATTCCAAGTGTAAATGATTACACGTCTCATAAAATGAAAAAAATTATCATAGATTTAATATATTTTTTCAAGGTCTCGACTTCAAATTTTTCGAATAAATGGGGACTTGGAAATTTTCATGTTCAGAAAAAATTAAATTTTGAAAATAATATTATTTATTCCAGGTGTAAATGATTATACGTGTCACAAAATGAAAAAATAATACTAGATTTAAATACATTTTTTCAAGGTCTGAACTTAGAATTTTTCCGAAAAATTGGGACTGAAATTTTCATGTTCAGAAAAAGTTAAATTTTGAAAATAATATAGTTTTATTCCAAGTGTAAATCATTATACGTGTCACAAAATGAAAAAATAATACACGTATCACGAAATGATTACACGTGTCACGAAATGAAAAAATAATACTAGATTTAAATACATTTTTTCAAGGTCTGAACTTAGAATTTTTCCGAAAAATTGGGACTGAAATTTTCATGTTCAGAAGAAATTATATTTTGAAAATAATATTATTTATTCTAGGTGTAAATGATTATACGTGTCACAAAATGAAAAAATAATACTAGATTTAAATACATTTTTTCAAGGTCTGAACTTAGAATTTTTCCGAAAAATTGGGACTTTGAAATTTTCATGTTCAGAAAAAGTTAAATTTTGAAAATAATATTATTTATTCCAGGTGTAAATGATTATACGTGTCACAAAATGAAAAAATGATCCTAGATTTAAATACATTTTTTCAAGTTCTGAACTTAGAATTTTTCCGAAAAATTGGGACTGAAATTTTCATGTTCAGAAAAAGTTAAATTTTGAAAATAATATAGTTTTATTCCAAGTGTAAATGATTATACATGTCACAAAATGAAAAAAAAATACTAGATTTAAACACATTTTTTCAAGGTCTGAACTTAGAATTTTTCCGAAAAGTTGGGACTGAAATTTTCATGTTCAGAAAAAATTAAATTTTGAAAATAATATTATTTATTCCAGGTGTAAATGATTATACGTGTCACAAAATGAAAAAATAATACTAGATTTAAATACATTTTTTCAAGGTCTGAACTTAGAATTTTTCCGAAAAATTGGGACTGAAATTTTCATGTTCAGAAAAAGTTAAATTTTGAAAATAATATAGTTTTATTCCAAGTGTAAATCATTATACGTGTCACAAAATGAAAAAATAATACACGTGTCACGAAATGATTACACGTGTCACGAAATGAAAAAATAATACTAGATTTGAATACATTTTTTCAAGGTCTGAACTTAGAATTTTTCCGAAAAATTGGGACTTTGAAATTTTCATGTTCAGAAAAAATTAAATTTTGAAAATAATATTATTTATTCCAGGTGTAAATGATTATACGTGTCACAAAATGAAAAAAAATACTAGATTTAAACACATTTTTTCAAGGTCTGAACTTAGAATTTTTCCGAAAAATTGGGACTTTGAAATTTTCATGTTCAGAAAAAATTTAAATTTTGAAAATAATATTATTTATTCCAGGTGTAAATGATTATACGTGTCAAAAAATGAAAAAATAATACTAGATTTAAATACATTTTTTCAAGGTCTGAACTTATAATTTTTCCGAAAAATTGGGACTTTGAAATTTTCATGTTCAGAAAAAATTAAATTTTGAAAATAATATTATTTATTCCAGGTGTAAATGATTACACGTGTCACGAAATGAAAAAGTAATGCTAGATTTAAATACATTTTTTTCAAGGTCTGAACTTAGAATTTTTCCGAAAAATTGGGACTTTGAAATTTTCATGTTCAGAAAAAATTAAATTTTGAAAATAATATTATTTATTCTAGGTGTAAATGATTACACGTGTCACGAAATGGAAAAATGATCCTAGATTTAAATACATTTTTTCAAGGTCTGAACTTAGAATTTTTCCGAAAAATTGGGACTGAAATTTTCATGTTCAGAAAAAGTTAAATTTTGAAAATAATATTATTTATTCCAGGTGTAAATGATTATACATGTCAAGAAATAAAAAAATAATCCTAGATTTAAATACATTTTTTCATGGTCTGAACTTAGAATTTTTCCGAAAAATTGGGACTGAAATTTTCAAGTTCAGAAAAAGTTAAATTTTGAAAATAATATTATTTATTCCAGGTGTAAATGATTATACGTGTCACAAAATGAAAAAATAATACTAGATTTAAATACATTTTTTCAAGGTCTGAACTTAGAATTTTTCCGAAAAATTGGGACTGAAATTTTCATGTTCAGAAAAAGTTAAATTTTGAAAATAATATAGTTTTATTCCAAGTGTAAATCATTATACGTGTCACAAAATGAAAAAATAATACACGTGTCACGAAATGATTACACGTGTCACGAAATGAAAAAATAATACTAGATTTGAATACATTTTTTCAAGGTCTGAACTTAGAATTTTTCCGAAAAATTGGGACTTTGAAATTTTCATGTTCAGAAAAAATTAAATTTTGAAAATAATATTATTTATTCCAGGTGTAAATGATTATACGTGTCACAAAATGAAAAAAAAATACTAGATTTAAACACATTTTTTCAAGGTCTGAACTTAGAATTTTTCCGAAAAATTGGGACTTTGAAATTTTCATGTTCAGAAAAAATTAAATTTTGAAAATAATATTATTTATTCCAGGTGTAAATGATTATACGTGTCAAAAAATGAAAAAATAATACTAGATTTAAATACATTTTTTCAAGGTCTGAACTTAGAATTTTTCCGAAAAATTGGGACTTTGAAATTTTCATGTTCAGAAAAAATTAAATTTTGAAAATAATATTATTTATTCCAGGTGTAAATGATTACACGTGTCACGAAATGAAAAAGTAATGCTAGATTTAAATACATTTTTTCAAGGTCTGAACTTAGAATTTTTCCGAAAAATTGGGACTTTGAAATTTTCATGTTCAGAAAAAATTAAATTTTGAAAATAATATTATTTATTCTAGGTGTAAATGATTACACGTGTCACGAAATGGAAAAATGATCCTAGATTTAAATACATTTTTTCAAGGTCTGAACTTAGAATTTTTCCGAAAAATTGGGACTGAAATTTTCATGTTCAGAAAAAGTTAAATTTTGAAAATAATATTATTTATTCCAGGTGTAAATGATTATACATGTCAAGAAATAAAAAAATAATCCTAGATTTAAATACATTTTTTCATGGTCTGAACTTAGAATTTTTCCGAAAAATTGGGACTGAAATTTTCAAGTTCAGAAAAAGTTAAATTTTGAAAATAATATTATTTATTCCAGGTGTAAATGATTATACGTGTCACAAAATGAAAAAATAATACTAGATTTAAATACATTTTTTCAAGGTCTGAACTTAGAATTTTTCCGAAAAATTGGGACTGAAATTTTCATGTTCAGAAAAAGTTAAATTTTGAAAATAATATAGTTTTATTCCAAGTGTAAATCATTATACGTGTCACAAAATGAAAAAATAATACACGTGGCACGAAATGATTACACGTGTCACGAAATGAAAAAATAATACTAGATTTAAATACATTTTTTCAAGGTCTGAACTTAGAATTTTTCCGAAAAATTGGGACTGAAATTTTCATGTTCAGAAAAAATTAAATTTTGAAAATAATATTATTTATTCCAGGTGTAAATGATTACACGTGTCACGAAATGAAAAAATAATGCTAGATTTAAATACATTTTTTCAAGGTCTGAACTTAGAATTTTTCCGAAAAATTGGGACTTAGAAATTTTCATGTTCAGAAAAAGTTAAATTTTGAAAATAATATTATTTATTCCAGGTGTAAATGATTATACGTGTCACAAAATGAAAAAATGATCCTAGATTTAAATACATTTTTTCAAGGTCTGAACTTAGAATTTTTCCGAAAAGTTGGGACTGAAATTTTCATGTTCAGAAAAAGTTAAATTTTGAAAATAATATAGTTTTATTCCAAGTGTAAATAATTATACGTGTCACAAAATGAAAAAATAATACTAGATTTAAATACATTTTTTCAAGGTCTGAACTTAGAATTTTTCCGAAAAATTGGGACTTTGAAATTTTCATGTTCAGAAAAAATTAAATTTTGAAAATAATATTATTTATTCCAGGTGTAAATGATTATACGTGTCACAAAATGAAAAAATAATACTAGATTTAAATACATTTTTTCAAGGTCTGAACTTAGAATTTTTCCGAAAAATTGGGACTGAAATTTTCATGTTCAGAAAAAATTATATTTTGAAAATAATATTATTTATTCCAAGTGTAAATGATTACACGTGTCACGAAATGGAAAAATGATCCTAGATTTAAATACATTTTTTCAAGGTCTGAACTTAGAATTTTTCCGAAAAATTGGGACTTTGAAATTTTCATGTTCAGAAAAAATTAAATTTTGAAAATAATATTATTTATTCCAGGTGTAAATGATTATACGTGTCACAAAATGAAAAAATAATACTAGATTTAAATACATTTTTTCAAGGTCTGAACTTAGAATTTTTCCGAAAAATTGGGACTGAAATTTTCATGTTCAGAAAAAGTTAAATTTTGAAAATAATATAGTTTTATTCCAAGTGTAAATCATTATACGTGTCACAAAATGAAAAAATAATACACGTGTCACGAAATGATTACACGTGTCACGAAATGAAAAAATAATACTAGATTTAAATACATTTTTTCAAGGTCTGAACTTAGAATTTTTCCGAAAAATTGGGACTGAAATTTTCATGTTCAGAAAAAATTAAATTTTGAAAATAATATTATTTATTCCAGGTGTAAATGATTACACGTGTCACGAAATGAAAAAATAATGCTAGATTTAAATACATTTTTTCAAGGTCTGAACTTAGAATTTTTCCGAAAAATTGGGACTGAAATTATCATGTTCAGAAAAAATTAAATTTTGAAAATAATATTATTCATTCCAGGTGTAAATGATTATACATGTCAAGAAATGAAAAAATGATCCTAGATTTAAATACATTTTTTCAAGGTCTGAACTTAGAATTTTTCCGAAAAATTGGGACTGAAATTTTCATGTTCAGAAAAAATTAAATTTTGAAAATAATATTATTTATTCCAGGTGTAAATGATTATACGTGTCACAAAATGAAAAAATAATACTAGATTTAAATACATTTTTTCAAGGTCTGAACTTAGAATTTTTCCGAAAAATTGGGACTGAAATTTTCATGTTCAGAAAAAGTTAAATTTTGAAAATAATATTATTTATTCCAGGTGTAAATGATTATACGTGTCACAAAATGAAAAAATGATCCTAGATTTAAATACATTTTTTCAAGATCTGAACTTAGAATTTTTACGATAAATTGGGACTTTGAAATTTTCATGTTCAGAAAAAATTAAATTTTGAAAATAATATTATTTATTCCAGGTGTAAATGATTATACATGTCAAGAAATGAAAAAATGATCCTAGATTTAAATACATTTTTTCAAGTTCTGAACTTAGAATTTTTCCGAAAAATTGGGACTGAAATTTTCATGTTCAGAAAAAGTTAAATTCTGAAAATAATATTATTTATTCAAGGTGTAAATGATTATACGTGTCACGAAATGAAAAAATAATACTAGATTTAAATACATTTTTTCAAGGTCTGAACTTAGAATTTTTACGATAAATTGGGACTTTGAAATTTTCATGTTCAGAAAAAATTAAATTTTCCAAATTACATTTTCCTTTAAGTTTTAAATATTCAAAATTACGTTACATGAAAAAATAACCAAACATTGCAATATTTTTTTTCGAGGTCAGGACTTAGAATTTTCATATAGAATCGGGACTTAGTTTTTTACGAACATGGTCACATGAGATTTTGGCATGAGAAATCAGGTGAGAAATCAGGTGAGAAATTAGGTGAAAAATCAGGTGAGTTTTTTTAGTAGGGTAGTTTCACATATGTTTTCAACAAACTAGAAACTGACTATAGACGTATAATTTTTCAGTTTATATACATACATAAAAGGAGAAAGATATTTGAAATATAGTCGGGTATATTTGTAGAAGTGCGTGCAGAGAGCTGTGTGGATAGATGTGAATATACATATGTATATACATACACACATACAGGTACATGTAAATGTACATTAATACAAAATTATATCGAACAATAATTTGACGGAAACAATACTTGATCCGTGCTTGTTCTATTAGTTTCTCTCTCTCTAAAATTTATCAGTGTCTTTTTTATTAGATGTGATAGAATAATTAAACGGTTACTTTGTAAGAAAGTAAACACGGATTAAATTAAACATTTTATCGATAACATTTCAATAAACGAAGTTTGTAAAAAAAACGAGTTTTTTTTCATCTCTGACATGTTAGAGGATATTGCGTACGTGCACGTGATCACCTCTCTCGCACTAACAGTATAATTGCGTTCGTTACGCTTTCGTGAGAGAGCGTGCGTATATGGTGTCCGATACATGACAGTGTTTTGATAAAATTATACTCTTGATTATTTTATTGCACAGAACTTGTTGTATGGTTGTGTGCATATAGAATAATTTTTGTTACACCTTTGGAGATCTATGTATACAGACCATACATATGTAGACGTGTTAAGTATTCGAGGTTATAATATAGAAGTTTACTTGGTACGTTTCAAATTCTGTTTAAGTAAAAGTCTTAATTAGCTCAGTTGTTTTATCTTTCGGATAGTACAAAATCTGCGATAACTTGTTGTACGGTTATGCATGAAAATAAATGTACTAAAAATACTAATAGTTTTTTTATGCATGTATTGCATCGTGTAACTTGTTGTATGGTTACACACAAATGTAAATATAATTGAGATGAGCGCAAAAAGATGAATTCCCAAGCAACCGAGTTCCAAAGATAACACTGACAAAGTAAAACCGTTTGTTTTGAATTTCTGTATTTTATTGAACAATAATTTATACAGAAGTTAGATAGTGGATCCACGTTAGTAACATATATATATATATATATATATATATATATATATATATATATAGATGTTGTAAAACCAAGTAAAAATAAAAATAAATAATTAAAAATTGTTCAAAAATTCAGAATCATCAGAAGCTGAAATCAGCTATATCTTCGGAAAAGATCTAAAAGGATCTATTAGATGGTCTTAAACAGCTCGAAGAGCTGACAAATGAGATGCAGAAGGGAGGTGCAAAACGCGCTAATGAAAGAAGTTATGAAAAATTCGTTAAGACACAAAACCTCTTCCATCTAAAGAGAGAGAAATAGATATACAGCAGTAACGTTTCGAAATTTATAACCTAACACACATAATATTGTAGGTTATGGTAATGAGAGTACGTCTACTCTCACTAGAAACAACAATAATACTAATACAAATGATTCACAATCAAAAGTATTAATCAATGTTTGCCAAACTTTTAAACACATCAGTAAATCATTAGAAGTAGAATCAAAAATTTTTTTTCACTGATTTAAAAGCAGTTGAATACAAAGTTCAGAAAGGTTTAATTTCATCCAACAAAATGAAATAATCAGAAGTAAGAAAATAAAATAATTAGAAGTACTAACAAATTAAATTGACAAAAATTTATAGCAGTGCTAATAAATTAAATTAGCAAATAAAAATGATTAGAAGTACTAAAATAAATCAGCTGATATTAATAAAAATGATAGAGGTAATCTTATGTTAATTTCAAATATTGGTAAAACAATAATAAAATTAACTAACGTCTTAGCTGCCTAGTTCTCACATAACTTAATATCTCTAAGGGAATTCGTAGATGTCGAGTTAAGAATTTACTTAGTTGATAAGATTTTAGAAGTTTTTTAACAAATAAACAGGAAGATATGAAGAAAAGCCAAGTCGTTACTATCTCTTAGATGTCACAAGAATCCAAGAAAACGCATCAGGAACAGCTTTGAGGAACATCTCTTCAAGGCCTAAATGATATACACAGAGGACTTCCTAAGTCAATCTCAAACTGTCCACCATCAGGATATTCTACAGAAAAACCGTCAGAGATTGGGAGGGAGAAAGTGTCAGAAGTCTTACAAAGAAAAAGATGTCGAAGAAAATCACGTTGACAGGAAAATGATGGACTTCAATAAAATTAAAATCCCAGAAGTTAACGGATTTACGTGGGAAGAGGGGAAATGAATAGAAGTTGTTTAAAATAAATTAAATTTCAGGATAACCTTTTTTAGAGTGTGAAAATGTATAATGGATATAATGCAAAACTTTCCATTCAAAGAAGCAAGAACCAAAGGAACAAGATGTCATGGAACCTACTCGATCACCATCATGTCAGTTTCCGGAGGGAGCTGAATTGCACAGGTTTTTGTAAATGTCTGCTCGAGATTCATCATTGTATACTCAAAAATGGGAGTGAGACTGAAGGACATCCTGAAAAGTTTTTCAAGACTGCAGGAATGATACTTGGAGAAGATTTCGGAGTATTTTACGTTAGAGCTGAGAAAAAAAAGTATCGAATTCACCGGAGGAGATTCTACAGAGGTGAGGGTTGAGGACAGCATGGAGGGTGGCTTTGGATCGTTGTATTCACCAAGGTTGAATGGAGCCACTGAGAAGTTCAATGGGATGCTTCAATCGAAAATTGAAGCTATGATGATAAATTCGGCCTTACAAGGAGGTACGTCAATTCTAGCAATGGAAACAGCTATACGCATCTAAATTAAAAATCCAAGATCTCTATAGAAGTTAAATCACTAGAAAGTAAACTATATAAGGACAAAATTAGTTCGGCTACACCGCATACACCAGACTACTTATCACCAAGTTGAAAGCAGCTGAAAGATCACCAAGAGCAGTATTGACACGTTAGATAATAAACTAAGATGTATAAAAATGAAAAACAACATTGAAAAATTCGGACCACTGGAAGTTGATAAGAAAGTCAAAAACATAACTAAAAAAGTGAAAAGATAATTTGAAGTGCCAGAAAAGACTGCAAGCAAGTAGATGTTACAGAAAAAGAAATGTAAGTACAGCCAGAAGTAAACAACTAGAAACCATCTAAATCCACAAACGAGAAAGATCGATGGAAACACGTGTAGAGGACCTTATCAAACAACAAACAGTTCCAAAAATATCAAATGTCTGAAAAGAGCAACCAAATCCTAGTGAATGTTGAACAAACCCAAGTACACACAAAGATGTCATGCAATCAACTGAAAGAGGGAGTCGCCAAGCAGCTACAAGGAGAATAATAAAAATCTATGATTGGAAAGAAGTTTGGAAAATCGCAGACGCACCCCATAATGAATTAACTGGAAAAAGGATTAATATAATAGATTTCAAAGAAGTATTCAAAAAGAAATCTGATAAAACTGACAATACTTACTATAAAACAAAATAAGTCTCTAAAGGCTTCAAAAGCAAAAGAAAGTATGAACTGAGAGTAACATATGCTCCAATTCTTGAGTGCCTTTGATATGATCTGTTTTAAGTATTTTAAACAGACATAACCTAAAAGCTGAACAATTATATGCAATGTCAGCTTTCTCAAATGGGACCCTGTAAATAGAAGTATACATGAAGATTCCAGACGTGCTCACCTACAACTAAGAAACTAAGATGTCAGACGTATTCAGGATTTCAGAAATACTTCTGTGCACTCAAAGTAAGTTCAAAAAGTTCCCAGTAGAAGTTTTAAAACTAGAACTAAAAAGAAGTAAACAAATATTATCTATTTACCTCAAGTAAAAAACGATAAGTTGTTTCTATTATATTGTATGCAAATGATGCAGTACTACCAGGAAATAGACGTGAAAAAATCAAAGAAGTTAGTTCACGAAATGAAGAGTTGCAGAAAACATAGACGTTTCCTAATAATTAATATTATCAGAGACTACATAAAAAGAAGTTTGCATCTGAGTCAAAAGAGACTTACAGAAAAGATGTTAAAACGTTTTGATGTAATGAAGTGCAAAGCTAAATTGATACCCACAGTTACAAGAAAAATCAGAAACCGGGAGTATAAAAAGTGAAAACACATCTGAGATCAAGGAGACGTAGTTAAGAATATATTATTCAGAGAAATATTTGGAAGTTTATGGCACCTATCTGAAACAACCCAACTTGATGCAGCTTATGCGGTGAACTACTTATCAAGGAAGCAGACAAAATTTACATGTGACTAATTAGGAATCAAAAGAATATTAAGATATCTCAAAAGTGCAGCAGATCAAGGACTGGCCTTCAATAGACAAGGAGAGATGCTGAAACCCATGGGAGATGCTAGTTCTACGACTTCTCATCTACAAGGAAATATATTATCAGATTGTTTGGATATACGATTTCGAGGAGAAGCCACAAACAAAATACTTTACACTCTCTGTCTGTCAAACTGAATTCATCATTCGTGATGCAAGCCAGAAACTGATATCTATCAACAAAGTTATGCAAGACATAATTGGAAAGACTTTGGACCCCAATGACTGTGAGGTGATGACAGTTCAACAGATGGCTGCATCCAGATAGACGACAGTCACGTAATTAAAATCTATGATGGTGTTAAAACGATCAAATAAAATTTAGAAGTCGGAGAACCAACAGAAAATAAAAGTTACATGGTAACTATAGAAAGTCTTATCTGATAGAAGGAAAAATCATCGACGAATGGTTGCTGACCAACAAAATAATGCAAACATCATATCATAACCATTACCAACCGACAATTTTTCATTATTCTAGAAGTAGAATACTCAGACTAAAATATTTTATTGTTTTAGACAATAAAGGGTATTAAAAATTAAGAAGTTGAAATGTAAATTAAGACGTAACATGCTGCATTAAAATTTATATGCACATAATTACGTATATAGATGTAGAAATAGATGCGAGCATTCAGAAGTCATAAGCCGTATTACGCGGTATCTTCTTTCAGGTGATACTATAGATTGTAATGACAATCAACATGAGGAAAGGATGAAAGGAAAGAGGTCTATTGGAGGGAGGGAGTGTTAAGAATAGGAGCTCCAACAAACCAAACTTCCCCAGCGCCACCTGAAGATTGTTGACGCGCGCAGTATAATTGAGCCCCACTGTTCATTCTGACGTCGCCTGCCGTGCCCGATGGAGCTGCCTTATTGCATATAATTAGATCGTTTTGAGTCAATAGTTTTTCTTTATTTAAACTAGCTTTGTATATTAATAAAGTCGTTTGTTATTTTATAAATACTAAAGGGATTTGTTTGAGTTTTTGGCTCCTAGTTCCAATATCATTAGATCTTATGTTTTTTTTTTAATTTAGAAATATAAAATAAAGGCCAAAGATTTGAATACTTTATAGTCTCTCCAATAATAGTATTTCTTTTTCCATATTTTAATACTGGTAGAATTTGTCGAAAATCTCTACCTAAAATAATTATTTTTCCACCAAAACTTTTATCATTTGTCACGGTATTTTACCATGTTTGAATCTTGCGCGCTTAGGTATTAAAATAGGATAAACGCTCGGTCATATATCTCGTCTAAGACGAGTAAAGAAGTGCGTATCTTGACGACCGGCACGCGAGAGAGAAGCTCGCCAGCCATGAGGCGCTTCAAAGAGTTTCTGGCTACCGTTGCGTTAACACGAAACCTTAGCCGTGCTGTGCTCATTAGAGGATTTCGCCACGTGGTCTTATAATACGTTAGACTAAGTTCGCAATTGATAGCGCGAAACGTTGTCTTAAATAAAAGTCGTTAATTTATATCGGCTAGTGTATTATATTGGCTAGTTGCAACTCTCAGAAATTCTTTCTGTAGAGTTTTGCTTGACCGTTTTTCGTGCGTCTTAGCGGTCAGCCATTAAGTGCCAACAAATACGTTGATCGGCGTGCATAGGATTCCACCGATCTACGTCCAGGCAACCACGTTGGCAGAGCTCAGCGGAATTCCAGGATCGGGAAGAGACGTCTTCCACCGACCTAGTCTAGAGCATCTACGTATTGGTTACGTACAGGGTAGAAGCTTCGATAACGGGCGAGCGGCGTCTACGTGCACGTAGGTAATTAGTGTAAGCTGGCCAGTGCGTTATTGTAAGTATAATTATACTGTGCGATATCCAAGTGTCTCTTCCTCGAGAGATACTTGTTCGGGCATATTGTATCATCGGCGATATAACCGATCAGCGTCATAAGCGAGTGTCATTTAGTTCGCGACGCGCCCTCCCTTCGCTCACTCTCTCATTAGACGCGTAAACTACTTTTCTTATATTACTCAATTTCATTTCCGTTTAATTCATACTTCATCTTTATTATATTCATATTTTTCTTGTAATAAATTAATTCTATTTTCTATTAAAAAGTGCTTTCAATTAATTTATATTGCCTGATTATATTAAACATAAAATATATATTTCCCGTTGCTTACTCCGACGCCTCCGCGGTCCTTGTGAGCAGTTATAAATTATTTAATTACGTCATATCATATGTTTTAATATAACGTATTTTGGAACCTGCCTCACGAAGGAAAACTGCGCTACCGGCAACGCGTCTCTCGATCAGGTAAGAGAGAGAGAGAGAGAGACGCGCAGCGACGAGTTGATAGAAAAATCTTCCGTCGCACATCAATCTAACATACTAACTAGCTTTGCCGGAATCTGTTGTTAGTTTATCATACTCGATATAAATTCTAGCAGCTCCGTGTTCTGACAAAATTACTTAGTCTTAGCAAAAAGTAAATTGGAATTAGAAAAATCTAATTTCTTTTGTAACGTGTAGTAAAATTACCGTTACACATTACGACAAACATTTTTTAATGTTTTGTCTACGATTTCTAAAATTTTTTAGGAATAATTGATGCTTCATCCCATATAATTATATCTGTTTCTCTTAATTTTTTTTTTATCTGAATCAAATTAAAAAAATGTATTTTCAATGTTATTTAAATCCAATGGTAATTTTAAAGTTGTATGACTCATTGAACCTTTAGATAATAAAATTAAAGCATTACCTGTCCAGGCTATCAATGAAAATTTTTTCAAAAAATCTAACGTGCCGATAGCGGTATTGCTACATTACATACTTTATTCTGTTATTTGATATATATATATATATATATATATATATATATATATATATATATATATATATATTGTAAAGTTTTTCCTTTTCGGTAGAGGAAAATACGTGTAATCTCCTGATGCCGGACGCTTCAGAGATTACCAGGGTAAGATCGGCAGGAGTTGGAGGGACGGAAGGTGGAAGATAAAGGAAAATAACTGGGTTGAACACGTTTGGTTATGCTAGGGAGTATCTTGGCTTTATTGTACTCAATAAACTCATTTACAACAACGATTACAATTCGATATAAAAATAATTGAATCAATTAATAAATCTTTAAATGAATCTAAATAATAGTTTATCTTTAACTAAAAGATTTGTTTGATTGTAACGGCCTGAACGGTCTAATATGTACCGGTGGCTTTTACCTGCAACAATGTGCAAACAAAAAGAAACAAAAAATTATTAGCTGAATAATTACAATACGAATTGGCGAACGGCACGTAATATCGCAATAGTTAATGCTACGGCAGTAATGGGTAGATGGCACCCTTAATTATCTAAATTACTAATCTCCTATGGGCGCGGACGATCGGAGCCCTTAGCTGATATAAAGACAATAGGTGGCCGACACCCTTAACTTATCCTAAGGTCTCATATCCATACGAAGGTCGGACGGAGTCCTTTAATTAAGGAAATGTAAAACGGACACTACACCTGTACTTATGGATATTAGCTTCCTTTCCATTTTATTGCTGATTTTCCAGAAAAGAAATGTATTAGCTTGTAGTATGTACCATGATGATTATTGAGATAAATTTTCAAATAAATTCATTAATTAGTTTTTAAGATATTTGGATTTCTATACAAAATTAAAAAATGTTAATAAATAATTTTGGAACCCGAAATTCTCAATAACTAATAAATGAATTTATTTAAAAATTTAATCGAATAGTCTTCATGGTACATACTACAAGCTAATGCATTTTTTTATTGAAAATTTTGCAATAAAATGTTAAGATAGTGAATATTTATGAGTACAGGTGTAGTGTCCATTTTACATCCCCTTAACATAAAACGTAATGGGTTGCTGGCATCCTTAATTCATTCTATAATTTACGTACACGTAAATCCTTAATTAAGCTAGTTGCGAGATGTGGATAGAATATCAGAGTTTGGGTGGACGTCACCCTTAAATTCAACGGCGCAACGGTCGGTATTGCGGCAGCAAAAAGGCTGCAAGTGTGTGCTTTAGGTAGCATAGATTTACGCCTGTGTGCTCATTTGACGTATCTCTAATACCGCCTGCCTATGCACTGTAGTGTAGATCTGTGTGCTCACTTGGTCTACCCTCATGTGCAAGAGCGAGAAGCTTCTGCCTTTGACTATGGTGCACCACAAGCCAAGACAGCAAGCTACTATCTGCCTCACCCTCTTTTAGCCTTGTATGCTCACTTGGGTAAAGAGAGGAAAGACCATAGTCTAAACTGCTTCAGCTTGGCTAGCTTCTCGGCTCCTTATATACTTGAGCCTCATTTTTCCCATTGCGCGCAACGACGCGCAGGGTTGTCACCTAGCACCTAAGCTCAGAACTGCTGTTCCCTAGTAGTTTGGCTGCTAGGCGGGAGATTCGAACTGCGCGAGTATGAATACTCGTCGCAATATATATCAAATAACTATAAATATTATAAAATTATAAAATTTTTAATAATAAAGAATAATAAAATTTTAGTATTTGAAATATATTCTTAATTTTTATTAGATTTATTACACTATATTAATTAACATATAATTTAATGATAATTTATGAAAATTGTTAACTGTTATATGTTTATTATACGAGGATGCAAGTGGGGGCGCATGCGGGGGAGCTGTAGGGGAACGTGGGGAAGCGTGGGGGAGAATGAGGGTGGGGATTGCGGGGGTGCTTAGACCAAATTAAAATGAAAAAAATATCGTAGAATTTTAAACATTTTTACGTTATTTTGTGGGAGGCTTTACAAAAGACTATAACTGTAACTATATAACATAGAAAGATATATAATATATATATCTATATATATATATATATATATATATATATATATATATATATATATATATTGGGACATTTCACACCAACTGGAAGAGCAAAAAAATAAAAATTGCTAATACTCTAAGAATACATTCCTTTTGTTACTCAGAATATGTAAAAAAAAATTTCAAGGATTTAGATTGGAATTTTGGGTAATAAACAGAATATATTCTCAGAGTTCTAGCGATTTTTATTTTTTTGCTCTTCCAGTTGGTGTGAAATGTCCCATATAAATATATATATACATATATATATATATATATAGAGAGAGAGAGAGAGAGAGAGAGAGAGGTTCAATAATAAGAATTTAAAAAAATTATCTAAACAAATCATTAATCTTACCTTAATAAGTCTTCAGTGGATGGGTAGAAAGTATTATATTTTATGTATCATGGTAATCAATATTTAAGTATTAACACAAAGATCAGCAATTGAATTTTTTTATAGGTCTGGATTTACGGAGATATTTGGTGTTCAATATGGTTAGCAGTGGATGTGTGGATGTGTACAGCCTCGATTCTCAATCTCTGTGCAATAAGTCTTGATAGGTACCTGGCAGTAACAAGACCAGTATACTACCCTCAGGTAAGAAAAGTTCTATATAATTTTCTATATTTTATTATTTTTTCATTACAATTCGATGTATACATACAAATATTTTAAATCTTACTATTATATAAAAGTACAGCAATCGTTTTAATGTTCTCACCAATCGTTTTCAAATTTTAAATCTAGATTCTTTATATGACGAGTGTCGTAGGCTATATAGATGATAACTTTTTCAACCAATATTTGCCGTTAAATAATTATAGACCTGCATTATTTACACGTAAGGAATGGGGAACTACTTTTTTACGGCGTTCTGTGACGAGCACGCGTTCCAGCGCGGGAATCTGTTTAAATTACGTGCCGTAATCTATTTATCAATTGAAAAGTTATTATTTATTGAGGCGCTGTATATCATGTGACGCGATATAAATAGGTCACGATTGGCCTCGCTTTCTCTCTCTCTTCTCCTGTGGCTCAGCCTTGGCGTAGATTCAGGTTCTTCAGCGGAAGAAAAGCGCATTATAAAAAAAGTTAGGAAGTTGTCCTCTTGGTGCATCGGTGCGTCGGTCCCTGGATACAGAATTTCGTTTGTCGGCTACGGGAGATGGCGAGTTGGTGCCGGGCCAACGTAGCATATTACAGGTAGCATACTTGTATTATAAAATTAATATCAAAAGTATAAAAAAAAAAAAGAATAATGCGCGTTCAGCAAAGAAATCAATCTTTCGTATAATTTTTGTATTCATAAAAACTGTTGCTTGTAATGTGCGCGTTGTATTAAATTATAACTTAGATTAAATAAATTGAATTTTCTAATCGATCTAAACTTTCATCTTGAGTCTCTTATTAGTATTGTTGAACACTTTATTAATATATAATGTTTATTTAATATATATAGATAGATAGGTATATATATATATATATATATATATATATATATATATATATATATATATATATATATATATATATATATATATAAAAATATAATAAATTTCACAGTTCTGCGGTCAATGTGCTATATCCTTGCTACTTTCCTCAGTTGCCCAATAGGTGGCAACCGATTTTGCCTCTCACTTTATTAAGGGGGCCAGATACTATTAGAAGCTGAAAAACAAAACATGTATAATTTGTTATAAATTGCTGATGTTTGAAAATAACTTATTTCATATAAAAATACATTCAATTTCGAACATTTTTTGGTTTATAACATTTTTTATATCTTCAGAATTGAAGTGGTGGTACTCGTTGAAAGTCTGGAATAAAAAAACCCTTTACCGCAAGGTTTCTTCATGAGTTTTCATTGGATTCACTTGAAATTTTATGGATATATTTGAAATTATAGTAGAATCCATATAAGTGAAGCAGATTTTAAATTAATTTATTTCTATTTATTTATTAACTTATTATTTATAATAATTATTGAAAAAAAATTTTCTTAATTGTTTTTTTTTTTTTAATTTTTTAATTGTTTGAATTTTTTATATCAAATTATACGTTTTTTTCCAGCTTCTAATAGTATCTGGCCCCCTTAAACTAGTATGGTAGTAATACTTATATGTCTATGATATTGTGTAACTTCAACTCAATGCAATACATTTTTATTGTACATATTCTCTGATCACAAAGTAATATTATCTTGCATAATTTAGTAAAATATTGCCCTTTTCCATTAGGCAAAATTGAAAATTAGACTGTATGAAATTTTTTAACCATATAGAAAAACATTTCTTTATTTTGTTCAAGGAAATTTTTTGATTTATCAAATATTTATTCGCCTTTAGACGTAAATTAAATAATTTATGGTTAATAAAAAAATTAATTTTTAAAATAAAAATAATCATGTATGTCTTGCGATTTTCCCAGAAAAAAATTTTCTAATATATTGACGAAAAATTTAAAGCATTTTGACCTTTCAAATCACGTTAATTTTATAAACATACAATTTCTCAAAGATTTTTCAAGAAATTCGTAGAAGATATACTTTTTGTAATGTGAAGTATGTTTACAAAGCTTGACATGTTTGTTTAGAAAAAAATTTTTTTCCGTTTTTTTAATCTCAAAAATATAAAAATTTTTTTTTTTCATTCGTCAACACAATTGCAAATAACGTTGATTTTATTAACCTGCGATATATGAAAAAATATATTTAAAAAAATTCGTAAAAAATACATTTTTTCCATTTTCCATATATTTACCATTTTTAATCAAGAAAAAATTGCTGAAAGTAAAATTGTCATTTTTAGCCTAGCTAAAATTGACACATTCACTTGAAAAAAATTTTTTTAATGTAATTATTTGTTTTAAAATTTTTGCTTTTCATAGAGAAGGCATTGTATTATTATAAAATTTGTTTTCTATTTTTTCATTCATTTTTACATATTTTGATTCTGGGAGTCGAAAAAAGTGGTTTCCAGAAAATGCCCGTATGTATGTGCACGTGTGTGTGTGTATGTGTGTGCGTGCGTGCATGTGTGTGTGTGTGTCATTCTGTAAAGTCATTTTAAGAATTTTAAAAAAATTTCGATTTTTCTTTTTTTTTGTATTTTACGCAAACTAGGGTCGATGTACCACTTTTGGTCGCTGTACCTGTTTTGAACAGTCGCGTGTATTCTTTTTTTTATAGTTTTGCGGTTATAAATAAACAAGAGTACCAAAGAAAACGAAGAGAACCTGCGCCTAGCACTCTGTGGCTAACCGTAAAACTATAAAAAAAAGAATACGTGCGACTGTTCAAAACAGGTACAACGACCAAAAGTGGTACATCGACCCTACTGAAAGAATTTGCTTAAAAATTTGTATGGAACTTATTTAAGACTGCAAAAAAAAGAACATTTGAAAACTAATTTCCTTAATGCATTTTTAATTTTAGAGCATTTTTAAAATTTTTAAAAAAATTTTTATTTTTCATTTTTTTTTTATTTTACGAAAACCATTCAATAGATTTGCTCCAAAATTCATATGCAAGTTATTCGCTACTGTCTGAAGAAAATAAGCTTTCGAAAACTAATTTTCATAAGGTGATTACAATTTGAGAGAATTTTTACGATTTAAAAAAAAATTCTGATTCTTCGTTTCTTATTTTTTTTTATTTTATGTAAAGTACTCGATAGGTTTGTTCTAAAATTTGCAGGGAAATTATTTGCGACTGCCGTAAGAAGGAAAATTTTCAAAAATTAATTTCCTTAGTGTAGTTTTAATTTTAGAGCTGTATCGGTATTCTACCGTGTTTGAATCTTGCGCGCTTAGGTATTAAAATAGGATAAACGCTCGGTCATATATCTCGTCTAAGACGAGTAAAGAAGTGCGTATCTTGACGACCGGCACGCGAGAGAGAAGCTCGCCAGCCATGAGGCGCTTCAAAGAGTTTCTGGCTACCGTTGCGTTAACACGAAACCTTAGCCGTGCTGTGCTCATTAGAGGATTTCGCCACGTGGTCTTATAATACGTTAGACTAAGTTCGCAATTGATAGCGCGAAACGTTGTCTTAAATAAAAGTCGTTAATTTATATCGACTAGTGTATTATATTGGCTAGTTGCAATTCTCAGAAATTCTTTCTGTAGAGATTTGCTTGACCGCTTTTCGCGCGTCTTAGCGGTCAGCCATAAAGTGCCAGTAAATACGTTGATCGGCGTGTATAGGATTCCACCGATCAACGCCATGGCAACCACGTTGGCAGAGCTCAGCAGAATTCAACGATCGGGAAGAGACGTATTCCACCGATCTGTTTCAGAGCATCTACGTAATGGTTACGTACAGGGTAGAAGCTACGGTAACGGGCGAGTGGCGTCTACGTGCACGTAGGTAATTAGTGTGAGCTGGCCAGTGCGTTACTGTGAGTATAATTATACTGTGCGATATCCAAGTGTCTTTTCCTCGAGAGATACTTGTTCGGGTACATTGTATCATCGGTTATATAACCGATCAGCGTCATAAGCGAGTACTATTTAGTTCGCTACGCGCCCTCTCTTTGTTCACTCCCTCATAGACGTGTACATTATATTTCAAATATTATATTCTTTCATTCTCGTTCAATTCATACTCTATCTTTATTATATTTATATTTTTCTTGTAATAAATTAATTTTGTTTTCTATTAAAACGTGCTTTCAATTCATTTACATTGCCTGACTATATTTAACATAAAATATATTTCCCGTTGCTTACTTAGACGCCTCCGCGGTCCTTGTAAGCAGTTATAAATTGATTAGTTACGTAATATCAAATATTTTAATATAACGTATTTTCGAACCTGCCTCACGAAGGAAAACTGCGCTACCGGCCACGCGTCTCTCGATCAGGTAAGATAGATAGATAGATAGATATATGTTTATTGTATGTACATTATATTGTACAATTTTTATACAGTTATATACAAGTAATAATAAAATATAATATTGAGTAAAAGCAGTATTTAAAACAGAAACAGAAGAAAATAATAAAAACTTAATAACTTGAATTAAAGATTATAATTAAGTTACAGTTATTTTTATTTTTATTGTGATGGCATAGGTCCATTTTCTAAGGAGAGGTAATGAGTAAATGCTGAAGATTTAAATGAATGAAGTGATGGTGAATTTCGAATTGACTCAGGGAGCTCATTCCATAGGAAGGATGAAGTGACCAAGAACGATCCATTGTAAAATTCAGTAGATGCAGGTGGTACAGTCAATAGCCTCACAGCACCCCTCAATGTCCTAACAGATTGATTCCAAATAAATCTAGAATAAAGATAAGAAGGAACTTTAGTAGAGAACATCTTATAAAGAAAGGAGGATGCAAAATATTTTCTTCTACTGGAGGTAGATAACCAGCCCAATTTTGTACGATAAGCAGAAATATGCTCACGTCTGCCAACACCATAAACATAGCGAATACCAGAGTTGATGACTCTCTGAAGCCTCAAGTCAAGTTCAGCCGACAAATCAGAATAAACGAGGCAACAATAATCGATGAGCGGAAAAAGTAAAGTCTGTATCAGATGCTTACGAAGAGCAATGTTAGTACTCTTTCGAAAGTAGTTTAACCTGTAGAACAAAGAAAAAGACTTATTACAAACCTGAGAGATGTGCTCCTTCCAATTCAGTTTACTGTCCAACCACACCCCTAAATTCCGAACAGAAGATTCAAACCTAACAGTAGTGCCATTAATTTGGACACCAGCAGCCTGTATAGTAGACAGCAAATTAATATAATAATAGGAGTTAATAACTATGGCCTTAGTCTTACCGACATTCAATTTAAGGCAATTTCTAGCAGCCCAATCAGAGATAGCAACAGCATGTGCACTCATAATAGAAGAGTAAACATCCAATTTATCCAAAGGAAAATGGACATATACCTGAAGATCATCAGCATATATAAGGTATTGAATATCAGGACCAAAATCAATAGCAACATCATTCACATATATAGAGAATAATAACGGCCCCAATACAGATCCTTGAGGAACTCCCATACTAAGAGAGAGGTAATTAGATATATTACCACCCTCGCCAATAACAGCCTGCTGACGACCCGCAAGATAAGAGGCAAACCATCTGATTACCGTGATGGAGACATCAAGTGATGACATTTTTCTAAGCAAAATAGCATGGTTCACGGTATCAAATGCCTTACTGAAATCAAATAGCAAAAGCAAGGTGACATAGCGTCTATCCATATTGAGTCTAATATCATCTGTCAGTCTCAACAAGGCTGTCTGTGTACTATGCCCAGTCCTAAATCCAGTTTGCCGCGGATCCAATAGTTGTCTAGTGGACAAATATTCATACAACTGCTGATGGACAAGACGCTCAAGTACCTTTGACAGAAACGATAATAAGGAAATAGGTCGAATATCATTCATAGATTGTGGAGAAGTAACTTTATTAATAGTTTTAATAAGCGATAACTTCCAACATGATGGGAAAAGACATTCTTTCAAGGAATCGTTGAAAATGCGACACAAGAATTTACCGATAACAGGAAATGCAGTATTAATAAGAGACTGAGGAATGTCATCTGGACCCCTCGCCTGCGTAGTAAAACTACGCACAGCCTGACCAACCTGAAACAGCGACACCTCAGAGAACGTAAACATAGGTTTAAATGGTTCATCCTCAGCTAAAGTATTCGAATAATCAAAGACTGAGGTGACCGATCTATCAGATGCTACACTGGAAAAATGAAAATTTAGCTCATCAATAGAGAAAGGGTGACAAGAAGTATTTCCACTCGAACAAATACCGAGATTACGCAGCTCCTTCCAGATTTGCCGAGAATCATTTAGCCCAGAGAGCCTGCCATAATAATAAAGGAGTTTTGAAGACTCAATGCTCTCATGAGCACGATCACGTGCAGCTCTATATGATAGCAAGTCAAAGGGAAGTCGTGAGCGTTTATAGCGTCTATAAAGCCGGTCTCTATCATAAACCAAACCACGATGCTCTGCAGTGATCCATGGACGACGATTTACACCCTGTCGAACCTTTTTAATGGGAACAAAGAGTGAAATTGCTTCACTTAGATGGCCATAGAGACAATTAAGACGAGTTTCGAGATCTGAATCGCCATTACAGATAGAGCAATCCAAAGAGGAAAAATAATCAATCAGCCTTGTGTTATCAACAGCCTTATAGTCTCGATAAGAGAAATCATTAAACACAGGCTTAGAAAGAGAAGACTTGACAGTGGCTGCAATGAAATCATGTCCATCTATAAATGGCACATCAGTCTTCCAATAATCAAGCAAGGAATCACTTGCATCCACAAGGCATAAATCTAGCCAAGTATCAGATGTGGCAGTGTGATGAGTTGCACCGTAAGGCACAGAAAAGAGTGCATTTTCCTTGATCAAACCCTTCAGAAACAAAGAGTCATCAGAATCAGTAGATAGGTTTGTATTGAAATCACCCAAGATAACTTTAGTGCTATAATCATGCATATAAGATGACAGATCAGGAATAAAATCAGTTCCAGCCAAGAATGGAGCATGAGGTGGTCTGTAGACTACTCCAACAAAAATAGGAGAAGCAACATCATGAGTTTTAATCTCACAAAAGAGATATTCAGGTAAGCCTGGCTTACCACACCAGCCACCTTTTGAAGAACACAGTCGTATGCAATCCAGTGAGCGATGAACATATAGAGCAACACCACCACCTCTAGTGTTACGATCCTGTCTGAAAAGCACATAGTCATCTATGGCTATAAGCGAGTCAGAGACTATCTGACCCAGCTTTGTCTCAGTCACAGCCACCACATGAAAATAAGTGCGAGAAGCCAAAAATAATCTTATCATTTCAATATGAGCACGAATGGAGTTGGCATTAAAATGACAAACCCTGAGACCATCCTCAGTAGAGACATGTTTTGTAATGGTAGATGAAGATGAAGTATTATTAGTAGGTAACAGAGAATCAGAAGAGAAGGAAGTAAGAGAGAGAGAGAGAGAGAGAGAGAGACGCAGTGTGTGCAGCAAGCGATAAGTATATCACATAAGATTTTGTCGTTTATCAATAGGGTTGATTAGCTAGCACAATCGGAGTTTGCTGTATAATATTTAGTAAATCTCTTATAGTTTCAGCGACTTCGCATAAAATTAAATTTAAAGACTTAGCTAAAATTCACATTAAATTAAAAGCTAATTCTTTTTTGTAACGTGTGCAAAATAACCGTTATAGAGCATTTTGAAAATCTTGAAAAGAAGATGGTATTTATTCAGCCAACGAAATCTCGAAAACTACTCTATGGATTTGCTTCAAATTTTACATACCATCTATTATTTTGTATAAGTAGGCGGTGAACTATTGAGAATTGGTTTTTATAGCGTATTTTTTTTTATAAAGCCATTTTAAGAATAAAAAAACAATTTTCGATTTCTCATTTTCTTTTGTATTTTACGTGAATTACTTGATGAATTGGCTTTGAAATTTGCATGGAAATTATTTGCAACTGCCAAAAAAAGGATAGCTTTCAAAAACCGATTTTCTTAGCACGGTTTTAATTTTAAAAAAATTTTCTTAATATTTTAAAAAAATTTTTATTTTTTTTTCATTTTACGTAAAATTCTTGATAGATTTGCTCTAAAATTTGTATACAAGTTATTTGCAACTGTCTTTATAAAACAAGCTTTAAAAAGATAATTTTCGTAGTGTAGCTCTTTTCTTACTTCCTCACTTCCTCTCTGTCCTTCTATCTCAGATTGATCCTCGTTTTTACCCTATTTTCATCCATCCTTGTCTCTCTCTTCCTATTTCCTAATCACTCTCTCACATTCACTAATTTTTCTTGAATAGAAATTGTATTTTACATTGAAATCACATTTGAAAAAATCAAATCAAATTACTCTCAACTCAATGAGCTCTATGAGAAAGCATTGCGCCAAAGCACTTGGCAGCGTTTTTTACGTTGATTCAATTTTTTGCCATTTTTTTAAAGAAAAAAATGCTTTAAGTGAAATTGTCATTTTTTGTGTATATAATTACTAAATTTGTCATATTAATTTATGGAAAAAATTTATTTTTAACGTGATGCTATTTTCAAAAATTTTTAATTTTGGTTTTATTTTTTGTCATTTTTAAGGAAGAAAATGTGGAAGGTAAAATTGTCATTTTTAATATTGTTCACTAAATCTAACATACTTGTGTGAAGACAAATTTTTTTTAACGTAATTATATTTTCAACAAATTTTCACTTCGATATTATTTTTTGTCATTTTTAAGGAAACCAAATAAATTATTTTGTACATTTTTCAAGTAAGGTTAATTTTAATAATTTACGATTTTTCAATAAAAATTGACACTTCGTTGACTGTCCAATAGGTACCTTAACAACACAAAAATACGTATTTAAAACGTTTTTAAAACGTAAAATATGTCCGCATATTTTAGATTCTCAAGAGTAATGTAACGTTTATGGAACGGTTAAGAAACGTTTAGAAAACGTTTTCTTGATGAAAATTTACGCAAGCTCAAATATCCAAAGGTTTCCTTAACGTTTAAAAAACGCTTTATTTGGTATAATTTTTTTCTCTATATAATAATTTTTTGAAATGATAAAATAAAACGGTTAAAAAAAGTTTTAGAAATGTTTGGACATATAAGCCAACGTAAGTTTTCACCGAGAAAACGTTTACTAAACGTTTCTTAAACGTTCCATAAACGTTATATTACTCTTGAAAATCTAAAATATGCGGACATATTTTACGTTTTAAAAATGTTTTAGATACGTATTTTTATCGAAATTTACAAACGTATATAAGTTTACCAAATAACATTTTTAAAACGTTTTTGAAACGGTCCATAAACGTTATATTACTCTTGAAAATCTAAAATATGCGGACATATTTTACGTTTTAAAAACGTTTTAGATACGTATTTTTGTCGAAATTTACAAACGTATATAAGTTTACCAGATAACGTTTTTAAAACGTTTTTGAAACGTTTCGTGCTGTTAGAGTAGCGACCGGTTTTGTTACTAACTTTACTAGATTAGAGAAGCGGCGGGAACACAGGAGCTAAGGCTTTGGGCTCGTGCATAAGTGAACCAGGATTCGATTCTCCAAGAAAATTCCGGAAAAATTTTTCTGAATTTTTCTACGAGAAATAGAACCTGGAGACCTCGGGAACTATAAATGATAGTTTCCGAAAATCTATTTCTATGCCTACCAAGTTCTGTTCAATTATAGCGCGGACGAAGCCGAGACGGGGGATACTAGCATATTTTATATTTATGTTAAAATAATGAACTCAATCGTTTTAGATATAACATTTATATCATAAAATAAATTTTTTTAAATAAGAATCTTTATGAAATTATATGTTAGAAAAGATAAGGTGCCAAAGAATGACAAGATCCTTAAAGCCTTTTAATATTATATTTATTTTACTTTTAGTCTCTCTTCAAACTGATAAATACTATTTCATCACCTAATCTGTCAGTTATGAAATTCATCAAATAAACAAACTTTTATTTAAAGTATATTTTGGGCTAGTTTCGGCTTAAATAATATTGCGTTCCTTAAAATATTTTAAATATTATACCTTATGCCTTTTAAAATTTCAGTTCTTAAAAATATTGAGATTAGTTAAGTAATCGACTTGTATAAATACTTCTTATCCAAGTGATCTGATAGCTTCGACTAACGAAAGTTTTAAAAAATCATAAAATGCATATAAATTAAACTGTTCAGTTTTCAAATTACTTTTTTGTCCCTGTTTTTAGTACACAATTCAAAATTATTATTATTTGTATTTTTTAACTACAACATTATTACACAGTACTTTTAAAGGAATGTCGGAGTTATTGAAAACGAATTCTGCTTTTTTTTATTTTATTGATATCTATTTAATTTCATTATATAAATAAATATAATAACTTACAGTTCACTCTGTGTCTTCACAGAGGGTAGACGTGTTTACAGTCGCTCTCTGCGCTTAGTAAACAGAGCATCACATAGTTAGCTTAGTATACTGGGCTTCGGCCCCTTCAGCTCCATAGCGAGTACAATATATTCAAAAATTTAACAAAATCGTTGAACAATCCAAAAAAGGATCAATCAACACAAAATGAGTTCAGTTTGAAATCCAGTCGTCTAAAAATGTCATTTCAAACATGATAACAGAAAATAATGATAGTTAAAAAAATGTAACAAGTGCAAATCAAGTTAGTGTAAACCAGGTTAGTTATGCAAGGACCATACAAAGAAATCTTTTCCCAAAAAATGAACAAGGCCTTATAATAGATTGCGTTGAAGGATTAAATCTAACCGACTACACTGTAGCTGTCGGCAACATTGTTCAAGCACATAACGTTATTTATTCGTCGAGAATTTCTAGGAACCGCGTGAGAATATACTTAACAAGTAAACAACTAGTAGACGATATAATAGATAAATATAAGTTTCTAAATATCAACGATCTCAAAGTTCCAATAAGACCACTTGTTTCGAAATTAACCAGAATAATTTTGTCAAATTTCTGTCCCAGTATTCCTCATCACGTTGTAACATGACAGATTGGCCATATTACTTAAGTGTATATTTGTAGCGCATATAGACGACAGAAGGGAGCATCCAACTTCTGGCAAGACGGAAAGCAGACCACGCGAGTCAAATATCTAAAAGCATAACCCAAAATCGTTGGCACATACATGCGAATCTTTATAGCACGTATACTGTGCACTCATATAGATAGCAAGCAGCTTGACTCAATTAGCTGAGCTTGGGTCCGTTTAGGATCGTTTGTCTCTTTCTTGCGGTGCGTTCAGCGTACAGCACGAGGGATGAAGCTGAGCAGAGAAAAGAAGGAAGCGCCATTGCGTCAATCATTCCTTCTGTCGCCGGCGTCCGGTAAAGAGCGTTACGACTTGCGATATTGCGTAATACTTTTCTGGTTGTGTGTTACCATTATCGTATTTAGTGTGAGTGAGACTAAATAGCTTCAATAAATTATACTTCTTTTATTTTATTTAAAATCAAGCCTTGTATTATTGCGAGTGCTCTAGTGCTACATAAAATAACGTCATTTATTGCTTTATTTTTGCGACGTGTGTGCCGGGCGATCTCATGCGCGTCCTATTGCTTATTTTCCCTTCGTGATATTATAACTCTTTTTTTCGTGTGCTCGTGCCCTTTTTGCGTGTGTCTTCCTTTTTATAACTATCTGCTTTTCGTCGTGCCGATAGTTTCTTTGCTAGTGCAAGCAGCATCGCGTACGCTGTACGCGGCTGGCGTCCATCTTGAGCACACGTGCTATAATTGTATGATTATCAAAATAAAGCTTCTTTTTTATTCAATTAATTGGAAACCCGTATCTTATCTGATTTATACCTTAGTGCAACCTCCTGATCCCCAAGGTTGTCACAACATCTTAGAAGACTATTTAGACAACAACAACATAATGAGAGGTTCTCCCATAATAACTTTAAAAGCAGCCATAACTGACGAAAAATATAAACATATGTTGAGTGACCGAAGGCAAGTGTATGTAGAGCCTTCTGATCTACCTGAAATTCCAGTTTTGCTTAAAATAAATTATGAAGGGTAAACATTCCTTACATTTACCAGCACAGACACCATCAAATGCTTCCTCTACAAACAAGAGGGACATATAGCAAAGACCTGCCAACTTAACAGTCAAGCCTCTGCCTCTCAAACCACAAGCGGTGAAATAACCACAAAAAAAGACGTAACGCAAACAAAAAATTCCACGGATTAAGCAAACGAAAAATTTAACCTGCTTATTATCATAGATGCTACCACAACACAGAAAAAAAACGCTGCCAAGTGCTTTGGCGGAATGGTTTCTCATAGAGCTCTTTGAGTTTCATTATTTTTTTTATATTTCTTCAAATGTGATTTTAATATAAAAAAATTGTCTAACATTAATATTTATTAATAAATTTGTACTTTAAAAGAACGATGACAACGAAATTCATTTTTCTTCTTCAAATATTTTTTCCATTTATTAAAAAACAATTTAATTTATAATATTTAATAATGATTATATTTAAATACTTAATTGAATGTAATAATACAAGTCAACATCTAAATCAGTAGTACTATTATAAATTTTCGAGAGTTACTCAGAAATCAAAAGAAGTGATCAAAAAGCTACGCTAAGAAAATTATTTTTTTCAAACTTGGTTTATAAAGACAGTAGCAAATAACTTGTATACAAATTTTAGAGCAAATCTATCGAGTACTTTACGTAAAATGGAAAAAAACTGAAATATGAAAATTTTTTAAGAAAATTTATAAAATTTTCTAAAATGAAAACTACGCTAAGAAGATCGGTTTATAAAAGTTATCCTTCTTTTGGCAGATGCAAATTATTCTCATGGAAATCTCAAAGCGAATTCATCAAGTAACTTACGTAAAATACAAAAAAAATTAAAAATTGAAAATTTTTTCAAATTCTTAAAATGGCTCTATAAAAAAAAACTACACTATGAATACCAATTTTCAATAGCTTCCCGTCTAGTTATACAAAAATATAGATGGTATACAAAATTTGAAGCAAATCCATCGAGTAATTTTCGAGATCTAACTGGTTAAATAAATAACATTTTCTTTTCAAAATTTCTTTTTCAAAATTTTAAAAATGCTCTAAAATTAAAACTACGCTATGAAAATCAATTTTTGAAAATTTTCCTTCTTTTGGCAGTCGCAAATAATTTCTCTGTAATTTTTAGAACAAATCTATCGAGTACTTTACGTAGAATAAAAAAAAATAAGAAAAGAAGAATCGAAATTTTTAAAAAAATTTTTTAAATTCTCTAAAATTGTAACCACACTAAGAAAATTAGTTTTCAAAAGCTTATTTTTTTCAGACAATAGCGAATTAATTGTATTAAAATTTTGGAGAAAATTCATAGCATGGTTTACGCAAAATAGAAAATAAATGAAAAATAAAAATATTTTTGAAAATTTTCAAAGTGCTCTAAAATTAAAACTGCGCTGAGAAAATTAGTTTTCTAAAGCTTGTTTTCTTCAGACAGTAGCGAATTAATCGCATACAAATTTTAGAGCAAATCTATCAAATGGTTTTCGTAAAATAGAAAAAAATTAAAAATAAAAATTTTTTAAAAAATTTTAAAAATGCTCTAAAATTAAAACTGCACTAAGAAAATTAGTTTACAAAATTTTTTATACTTTTGGCAGTCGAAATTAAGTTTCATACAAATTTTCGAACAAATTCTTCGAGTAGTTTACGTAAAATACAAAAAAAATGAAAAATCGAAATTTTTTTAAAATTCTTAAAATGATTCTAAAAAAAAAAAACTACGCTAAGAAAACCAATTCTCAATAACTTCCGCACCAGTTCATCGAAAAATTGAATTGTATGAAAAATTTGAAGTAAATCCATCGAGTAGTTTTTAAGATTTTATTGGCTTAATAAATAGAAACATTTTTTTTTTCAATTTTAAAATGCTCTAAAATTAAAACTAAGCTAAGAAAATTAGTTTTTAAAAATTTATTTTATCCGGGCAATCACAAATAAATTCCATGCAAATTTTGAAGCAAATTCATCGAGTAGTAAACAAAAAAAAACCAAAAAACGAAAAATCGAATTTTTTTTTTGTTTTTTTTTAAAACTTTAAAATGAAAACTACGCTAGAAGAACCAATTATCAATAGCTTCCCAGCAACTTAGTCACAAAAATAAATTCCATGCAATATTAGAAGCAAATTCATCGAGTAGTTCTCGAGATACAGTTTACTAACTGAATTCATACATCCATACACACACACACACACACACACACACACACATACACACACATACATACAGACATTTTCTGGAAACCACTTTTTTCGACTCACCGAGTTCAAATATGTACAAATTAATGAAAAAATAGAAAAAAAATTTTTTTATTGATACAATGCTTTCTCTATGAGAAAGCAATAGTTAAGGAAATAAACAACAAGGATACAGTTAATAATAGTCAACAAAGATCAGCAAAAAATAGTAACCTAATAGACAGTCTTACACCGGTAATCAATGACAACAACATGCAAATAGATAACGTGGCCTTCAAAAGACCATATCCTGAGTCTCTTGCATCCTCTCATACACAGAGCATGATCGAAGTAATAGTAACGTCAGAAATAGATTTATATTCAGATGCCTCTCTTGAAGAGGAAGACTTATCAGACAAAGCTTTAAATGAATCATTAAATATAGTTAAAAAATCAAAGAAAAAACTCAAAATTTCCAACTTTTCAACCACCCCTATCTCGAAACCAAAGGAATGAAAATCAGATTCACCAAGATTATTAAAAAATTAGATCAAGAAATGGCCAACGAATAAACTACAAACAAATAATAACTTCAACAATAAATCAACAACACAATAAAAATAATAAAGCAGAAAAAATAATTCTTCAATGGAATGTCAACGGTTACTATAGTCTTTTGGAAAATCTTCAGAAGTTAATATGCGAAAAACACCCAGATTTATTATGCTTTCAGGAGACCCATTTTAAGCTTGACAACCATGCAAATCTCAGAGGCTTCAAATGCTCCCACACTAGCAGACTGTCTAGCCAAGCAAGTAGAGGAGTGGCAACCTATATAAAGAACCACATCTACAATAAAGAAATCTCTCTAGATACAAACTTGGAAGCAGTTGCTGTCGAATGTTATCTTCCCAACAGAATCTCTATATGCAATATCTACCTATCAAACAGCCAACAGCTAACATCTGATAGCTTAGCCAAGTTGAAATCACAACTACCAGCACCGTGTATATAATTATGGGAGACTTCAATGCTCACAATACCAATTGGGGCTCAATGAACACAGACAGAAGAGGTAAAATAGTGGAAGAGTGGATTGAAGAAGCAAACCTAAACATAGTAAACCTGGGACTCTCCACCCACTTCAATTCCTTTAATGGTACTAAAAGGATCATATATTTAACAATAGCCACCGCAGGCATTACGAAGAATATTGATTGGGAAGTCTGTGACGATCTTCACAATAGCAACCATTATCCTATTCTTATACACATTTGCCTAAGTACGACTATCAGCCATCAAGAAAATAACTCATCATTCGAGCCATGGAATTTCAGAAAGGCGGATTGGAATCTATACAAATCTGCAGTTGATAATAATATTCAAAAGTTGAATGATTCTTTTCAACTCACCAACCCAAATATAGACGTATTAATCGACAACTTCAATAACATAATACTCTCCGCTGCTGAAGCTAGCATTCCAAAATACAGTAACAAACACAACAAAAACCAATCACCATGGTGGAACGAAGAATGTTCCAACGCTTGCTGAGAGTCCAAACACGTCTTCAATAAATACAAAAAACAAAAAATCACAGAAAACAAGATAGAACGCAATAAAAAGAAAGCCATCTTTGAAAGAACTATAAAAGAAACCAAAAGAAAATGCTGGCTAGAATTTGTCCAATCCCTCAATTCAAACTCACCCGTCTCATTCATATAAAAAAAATACAAAGAATACAAGGCAAACACAAATCAAGATTAATTTCTACTTGAATAGACGAAGACGATCAAATAATCCATGAAACAACAGACATTGCCAACAAGTTCGCTTCCACCTTTTCACAAAACTCCAGCAACATCAACTATAACAAAGAATTTTTAGACTTAAATAGTATATTTATCTACGAGGGCAGAAATTAGATCTTTCTGCCGTGCGTAGAATTGTCTCTCGAGGCGAAGCCGAGAGAGACAAACGCACAGCAGGTTGATCTAATTTATGTCTGAGTGGCTAATACTACTTTTCTTCATAGCTAGCCGAAGATTCGCCAAGCTAATTAATAATAAATCCAAAAAAATGTCACGCGTGTGGATATACCAGCTGACGACAGCGCGCGGCCATGAATTTTCTTTCTGATTTGCTCACGCGCCATCTGCGGGCCAACTCTGAACAAAATTCAAAGGCGCGCGTCGCGCCTCGATTCAAATACACTTTAAAAATCACGAATAATAAATCTAAGGGTTTACCGAAAATACAAATGATAAATCTAAATGTATATTAATGATAAATCTAAAAACAAATACAAATGATAAATCTAAAGAAATATTAATGATGAATCTAAAAATAAATACAAATGATGTATCTAAAAAATAATACGAATTATGAACATAAAAATTAATACGAATTATGATAAAACTTCAAAAAAATATAAATGATAAATATAAAAATTTATTAAAAAATATGAATGATAAATCTAAAAAATTAAACACTAAAAATTACGGTCAATTTCAAAATGACACATTATACGCAAAAAATGTAACCTATGAAACACTATTAAAAAAACGAATGATAAATCTAAATATTCATCAAAAATATGAATTATAAACATAAATTATTAAATGCTATTAAAAACAATTGCAAATGATAAATCTAAAAAAATACGAATTATGAATCAAAAAACAAATTCAAATGATAAATCTAAAAAAAAATAAAAATACTGCATATAAAAATTTATTAAAAAATGTAAATAATAAATCGAAAAGTTAACCCTATTTAAAAATCGTTGTCAATATTTTATACGTAATATATTTCATAACGATGTATTACGTATACAAATTAACACATACAATACAGTATCAACATAAAAAACCGATAAGAAAAGTATTAAAAAGATTCATGTGCATATATAAATACATTGCATGTATTTACATTTTAAAATTCATTTTTAAGAACTTCGAGTAAGGTTATAGTAACAGCAACAGCTGTTGCTATTAGCCTAGACGGCGCCAGCGTCTAGCGGCCATTGAAAGTTTTCTGCATTGGGTCGTCAGTGCTGCGTTAGTTACGATAGATGTCGTCTCACTCAGCAGAAATTCTGAGTTTCTTTATATGTTGACCCAGCAGAACCCCGAATTTTCGGCTAAGATATGAAGAAAAAATAATTACAACTCCACTCAAGAAAAATACGATGACATTCCGGATATTCCTCTACTAAACTCTCCAATAGATTTAAACGAAATAACTCAAACACTCAACAGCTGCAAAAACTCCAGTGATCATCCAGATTCTATCCACAATATCTTCCTAAAAAATCTTCCTCTTTCGGCTATTCAATATATCTACAAAATATTTAACATTATCTGGTTACACAATATATTTTCGACCCAGTGGAGACTAGCCACAATAATACCTATCAACAAACCTGGCAAAGATTCTGCATCTCCTAAAAATTACAGACCAAACAGCTTCAGACAAAACAAATCCACCATCGACCACCTTATTTTGTTAGAACCAGAAATTTGCAACGCATTCAGAAAAACCTACACTTGGCAGCAGTATCACTGGATTTGGAAAAGGCCTACGAAACCATATGCAAAGACCGAGTGATCCACCTTCTCAAAAAATCTGTTTATCTCTAATGACCCGCTGTGACCTATGACGCATCTACTAGCTTCTCTAGTAGTAACGGAACACTTTTTTTCTTCTTTCACCTCATAAATTAAATACTTTATGGGGCCATAAATTAGACTAGACTCATAAATTAACACTATCTGAAGATTTCTTCAAAATCTCAGATATATATATAAGCTCATAGGTCCATCTAAAAAAGTTTCATATTATAGTATTCATTTAATAACTGTACCTCGCTAAGACCAAGGGTCAATAATTGTTAAAAAGCCATCGAAGGCACAGCCTAAGTCAACCAATGAAAATAATCCAAGTTTGTTTTAAAATATATTCTCTGTAGTAAATCGCAATTGTGTACGAAAAAGAAAAAAGTATAAATAAATTCAAATATATAAAATATAAATAAACTAACTGTGTATATTTATCAAGAAATATATACCATATATATATTCCATACATCTATAATTAAGAAGCGAGCATTAATATCCAAGACCAGGTACAAGGTGAGTCTAAATTAAATTATAATTCATGTCGTTATTTCTAATTCTAAAAACTGGCTCTTAAGCATGCTTAATAAACTTACCCGCTACTCTAACCCTCTGCCACGCAAAAGCTTCCTATTGTGTAACCGCTCGACGCAATAGGAACTGTAACGCGCGAATAAATTAATAATAATAAAAATTTATTAACGTTCGGACGTCACAGCTATCTAAAAACTGGTGTCCAGCGGTGGAATTTTTATTTTGCAATTTAGAATCGCGAAATATCGCTAAAAACTATAAATAAAAATAATAAAATTTTTTTTTCTATATAATTCAATTATAAAAATCAAAGTGATAAAATAGAATTCCAAATAAAAATTTAAATAAGATACTTAACATACATAAAATTAATACATATCTAATTTTGTTTTTTTACAATACTAAATAAACGCTCTTTCTCTCAAATCATTTTTTGGTTATATTTCATGTCGAGAAATAAAAGCAATTAATAAATCAAAATAAAAGAAAATAAATGATTAACAAATATGGTTAATAATAAAATAATTAAACATAAATTAATAATAAAAATTTACAAATCTTAACTAAATACTAAGAGATAGATACATTTTATCGTAATATACACGCATAGAAACTTTTTATAATATATAATCTTTTTATAATTAATTAACTTTATACAGATAACCATAATACTAACACTTCTATAACTGTTTTTTTTTTTCATTAAATACTATAAAAATTATTTAAGATAATTTGATATTTCAAATCAAATTAACACATCAAACACCGATAATTCGGACGGATAATTATATCAGTAATTTAACATTCTAAACTATAATCACTTAAAATAAATTATACTCCTTTTAAATTCAATTATAAGTATCTAATCTTTTTTCTCAGTTGTTTCTTTTCTTATATAAAGAAAAAAAGTGTGACCTAATAAATTACTTCTAAATTTTTCTTTCATTTTCTTTTAATTACAAAATTTTGTTTTAATCATCGATTTTTCAACAAATTCCTCTTAAAATTTAATTTTAAACAAATTCATAATTATTAATTAAAATTAAATATTAATTACATAACCGAGTAACACTAAATTCTTTTTTTTCTTATCACCTCCTCAAACTAATATTTTAGTAAACTGATCTAACTTAAATGTAATAATTAATCTTATATATTTTAATTATAAATTAGTATTTTCCATGAACAAAATACTTTTCTTATAACTTAAAAATTTACAAAACATAAAAATAATAATAATTAAGTAATAAAACTATAACTATTTTTATTTCTCGTTTTTTTTACTAAAAATTTTATAACATTAAATATTTCCTCCTTTTCTTTTTCGATCCCCTATTTTTTATTAAGTTCTTTTAACAAGCGGAAAAATACACAGCAGCGTGCATAGAAAATCTATACAGGTGCACATAGCTCTTTGCCGTACGGTTCCCGACGGCAAATCATAGAAATTTTCGCTCCGCACGTTAATATTCTTTCAAAGAAAAAAATAATGAAAAAATAAAACAACGCAACCCTCAAATACAGAAGGTTGACTGTCTTCGATATTATTAAATCAACAAATAAAAATCCATACAAATTTTTTTTTATCATTAACGGGGTTTTTTTTACTAACGAAAAAAAAAGGGAGAGATTTATCTCCTATTAGATAAATAACTAATAATATAAATATTAATCGACAAACACATATTTTCTTTCTTTTTTTGCAATAAACGATTTTCTTTATAAAAAAATAGTAAGGATTAATTAACAAATTTAACTAATTATTAAAATAACGAAAATCGGTTTAAACTCTTAATAATACCAAGTATTACTAGCATCTTTTCTTTTTCTTTCTCTATTTCCCTCTCTCTCTCCCCTTGACTTATACTATACTTAAAACTAAGGCCTTTTACCCCCGAGATTTCTTCTCTCTCTTTCTTTCTCCCTCTTCTTCTTTTTCTTCTTCTTTTCTCTTTTCCTTTACTATCTTTCAATACGCTTCTCTTACAACGTTAGGACGATCTCCCTCACCTCTCGATCTTTCTTCTCTTTTTATAAGTATATATATATATATATATATATATATATACACGTATACGTAGCTTATTCCCATGACCCATTCCCCTCTACTATAATTGCTATTATAAAATATTATAGTTAATCGTCTAATTATTAACAAACAAAATATAATAGAATATTGTAACATATACATTTGTATACGTATACGTATACAGATATATATGAATATAGATATATATATGCATATATGTCTATGTTCATAGACATATTGTGTTACATTCACATATAGATATATATATTTTTCTATATTTTTCCTTATATACATATATACATATATTAGCCATTAGAATTCTCGTTCTATATAAACAAATTGTACAATAGCCTATTCGGGAATTCGGGAAACTAAAAACTTTCTTTTTTTTTTATATTACCATATCGTCTTAACGACTCTTTTCCAATCTGCGTAACAAATAAAATTTTTTTTTTTGCTACGCTTGTGCATACATACGTGATCATAAGTGTACTTATACGCGTGTGTACGTGCTCGTAGGAGTATCTGCGTATATGTATATATGTGAATAAATATATTTTCTTTTGTTGTTAAACTTGAACATCCCCCCTTTTTTTTGTTCTTTCTCCTCCTCCCCTCTAAACCATCACTAACATTCCTCATCTACAAGGAAAAAGTTCTTTTTTTCTATTTTTTTTTTATTTTTTTTGGGACTCGATAAATTACAAAAGGGAGACTTGTAACAAAAGCATATACCCACACATATATAATACATAAACGCATAACCCTATACCAGTACGACAAGAGAACCAAGACAAGCATCCCATTAACTTATTGCGACACGCGCTGAAAAAAAAGGAGTACAAGCAAGTTATAATTAAAATCAAGTCCGCCTTTCCGGATTATAAGTTACCAAGGAAACATTTACTATTGAATTATTAACAACTTTAATTCATAGGCTACACAAACTTTGTTTTTTTTTCCTCATATGATAGATACCTACCCATTATCAACAAACTTAGAATCACGGATTAACGCGTTAAATATAAATAAATCATAAATCAAGGAACGGAAGGAGAGGATATTGCGGAAATCGACGAAACACTAAATTCTTTCTGCAAGGATTTGCTGAACTCAGATAACAAAGAAAACACAAAACCGCAAAACTAAATTTCCTTAATGGCTTATGAATCCCCTTCCCCCAGAACCTCTGAACCTAAATCATCTCGTCAATTTATTAGACAATTTTAATATAAGAGTAAAATTATACGAAGCCTGGATCGAAGAAGCAGAAAGTGCCATTATAATACAACAACAAATAATAAACGATCTGCAAGAAAACATATCTATGCTAGAAGGAAATTACAAACGATTAGCGAATTACGTAAGCTCTTCACACACCCGGATACTAGAAAGAACCGAAAGACTAGAAACTAGTCTGACGACGACCGAATAGCCATAGCAAAATTGTCTCAAAACTTCCAGAAATTGAAAATAAAACCTGAAGACGTAATCCATGAGCAATAATCTTGCTGAAATTCTAACAAAACAACAAGAATATCGCAGATTGCTTAATCTAAGTAGCAGGCTTACCGCTTGCGAACAACGGGCCTTGGAACTTGACAATTTATTAGAAACCCAAAAAAAATCCTTAATCGACATTAAAACAACTGCTGCCGATTTAGATAACAGCCATCGCGTTTTGCAGAACGATAATAAAACTCTGCACCTTTGTAATTTAAGGAAAATAATAGAGTTGAATAAACGCCTCGCCAGGGGGGGGTAACGAATTATTAAAACTTACGTGTGATTTTTCAAGTCTTTCCCTTCAAGATCGACAACAACTTAGCCATGGCAAAATAGCAAATTTAACGCATTATCAGAACATCACTGATGCTCTGCTTAATACCATGGGTGAATGCATGGCAGTGCAACAAGCATTGCTGCACATTCCCCTATATGATGGTAAGAACATGCCACTCAAGACTTTCCTTCAGGACGTGGAAAATGGATTTAATATATGTCCTGAAGGGATTCGCAGCGCGTTTTTTAAAGGTGTGATTGCAAAATTGCGGGATACCGCTAGAGATGCAGTCAGCGGGACCGAGATTAGTAGCAACGAAACCTTGAATAACGCCTTAAGAAGGGGCCGAACTATCTGTCTTTGTCTAATAGCGTTTTCCATCATTTATGTAAACACTATCCGGTATAACAAGAAAAAAATAGCAGCCCCCACTAGATATTAGTATAATAAGTAAATTTTGTAATAACAACCAAATTTTTTCACAGCGTAGTTTTTGAATAATTAGAGACCTACCAAAAAAAGATAAGTTATATTCTAGATTGCTAGTAGGTCTCTAATTAGTCGAAAACTATGCGGTAAAAAATTTGGTTGTCATTACAAAATTTACTAATTATACTAATATCTAGCGGGGGCTGCTATTTTTTTCTTGTTATACCGGATAGTATTTACATAAATGATGAAAAACGCTATTAGACAAAGACAGATAGTTCGGCCCCTTCTTAAAAGAATACTTTTTACCCAAAAAAACATACTCTCACTACTATGCTGAGATACAGGGAATCTGAATGCGGAGGAACGAAACTGTAATAGAATATTACAGTCGCATTATAAGGCTTATGAAAGGAGCCACGGCCTCACTCAAGGAGAAATTTCAAGCTGTGCAAGTATCCCATATGACTGTAATGCTCGAAGGACTTGCACTAGAATCCTTCAAGAGAGGGCTTTCGGATAACTTACTGTATGCAGTAAGTGTTCAGGAACCAGATACCTTAATTGCAGCTCTAAGAATTGCCCAACGAATCGAGAGAGATATGCTCTCCTTAAATGACAGGAAGGGTTCCCTTCACGTCATCGAAGCAGACCAACTTAACGACCGGCGGACTTGGCAAGTAAAATTTCAAGAGCACAACAACAAATCACCATGGAGACCACAGTCACCCTCAAGAAACAAACAAGGGTATGGACCCTACAATCGATCGGACTCACCTGGCCGCGATGACAGAGGAAGATTCGGGAACGATGCTTATAGAGGAAACAACAGTAGACCTTAAGGCCCTACAGATTACTCCGCCAGGAGATACCCCACTAACTATATGGAAAGAACCAATAACTATTTCAACAAGAATGAGTATAGAAGAGACAATAGAATTTACAACCCTAGGACCACAAGCACCTACCCGGAGTCGGGAGTGCCTCCGCCCATCGCAACAAGAAATATACCTCCGATGCATTACCCGTATATGCAATCGATGACATATTCGTATCCATATCCGTACATGCCACCTTATCAACCACAATACCTTCCTATTACGTTCCAACAACCTAGATCACAGGAGGCTTTATACTCATTGCCTACTCGTCAGGCGGACGCCTCGACGAGCAAGCCCCCTCAGGAGCGTCTACTTGCAGTGAAATTTATAACTGCAACAGACTTACAAGAAGAACCAGTCATCGAGGAACAGGACCATTAATCAAACTATAAGCTCCAGAATTAAAAGGACCAACAGAATTCTTGATAGATACAGGAGCAGAAATAAATCTCATCCATTTGAGAGCTCTGCAACCTAGAATCACCATATCAGCCCATGAGACAATGACCATAACAGGAATAACCACGGATTCTTTTAATACTGCTGGTTCTACGGAAATAACCCTCTTCGATAAGCCCATAAGATTTCAAGTTATAACTGGAAATCTCCCCATACCAGCAGCAGGCATACTAGGAGTCGACTTCTTAAGGTCTGAATCAGCGGAAATCTCTTTCTACCATAACGCTCTGGTAACATCGTCACAACCTATCCGCCGCGTAAGATTCGTAAACTACGAATATAGAGCACCGAAATCCACAAAATATATTTTACAGGCTCGATCCAAAACACCCATTGCAATAAACCTGCATAAAACCGATTTAAAAACCGGATATATCCCTAGACTGAGGACTCCCGACAACATATTCATAGGAGAGGCCATAGTAAGGAACGATAACCACAAATGCGTCGTTATGGCAATCAACTCCTATAAAGAGGATGCCGAAATTGAAATTCCACCTCAGGAATTACGAGCATACGATGAATTTAAGGAGTCAGAAGATTTCTTTGACAGCGACGGTTCAGAAATAGACCTTTCTGCAGATGAAAGACTCCAGAAGATCCTAGACAGCTTACGCTTGGAACATCTAAACGAAGAAGAAAGGGAACATGTTCTAGAAATAGTCGCCGATTTTCCACAATTATTTCACTTGCCTAGAGACAAATTACCAGCTACAGACGTCTTGAAACATTGTATCCCCACAAAGGACGACGCACCTGTATTTATTAAACAGTACAGATACCCTACGATCCACAGAGAAGAAATAAAGCATCAAGTAACAAAGCTACTGAATGATAGAATAATCGAAAATTCAAAGTCACCATACAATTCACCTTTGTGGATTGTACCAAAGAAGAACGACTCAAAGGGAAAGAAAAGATGGCGGATGGTAATCGACTACAGAGCCGTCAATGAAAAGACGATCAGTGACGCGCACCCCCTTCCAAACATAACAGAAATCCTAGATCGTCTCGGTGGAGCAAAATTCTTTTCTATCTTCGATCTAGCTTCAGGCTTCCACCAAATTGAAGTTAACGAAGCAGACCGGCACAAAACTGCTTTTAGCTCTGCAACAGGGTACTACCATTACGTGCGTATGCCTTTCGGTCTTCGCTCGGCTCCCCCCCGGTGAAGGCCTCGCCTTCCAAAGGCTCATGAACCTAGTTTTGCTAGGTTTAAAAGACTCAGAACTATTAGTTTGCCTGGATGACGTTATCATCTTTGCCTCAAACTTGGTAGAACACGAAAAAAAAGTACGACGCCTCTTTAATCGACTCCTCGACGCTAAACTTTCATTACAACCATACAAGTGCGAATTTTGACGTTTAGAAGTCGAATACCTAGGTCACATTATCTCAGAAGAAGGGATTAAACCTGATCCAAAAAAAACGATGGTCGTTAGGAATTTTCCAAAGCCCAAAAACCAAACAAACATAAGGCAATTTTTGGAACTTGCTGGATATTACAGACGATTCATAGAAGGATTCTCAGCAAGGGCAAGACCGCTCTCGGACCTCCTGAAGAAAACTGTCCCTTTCGAATGGACAGAGAAACATAAAAAAAGCTTCGAGGATCTGAAAAATGCAGTATGCATTGCACCAGTCCTTTAACACCCGGATTTTGAAAAACCTTTTATACTTACCACTGACGCATCTGATTATGCCGTGGGTGCAGTATTGAGCCAAAGACAAATTGGCCAAGATCGACCGACAACATACATGTCGCTAATGATGAAACCAGCAGACGAATAAACAAATGACGAAGAAGAAACCATGCCAACAAAACAAAACATAATCGAGTCAGCCCCTCGGAGGAGCTCGAACTCCGAAGACTCTGCATCAGTCGACGAGTACTGGTGGGACGAAACAAGTCATAGGCCTAGACCCATAGCTCGCTCTACTCCAGTGGACCATGAACCAAGCAGCTCCAATAACCAATCACGTCTCAGAAATGGGTTACATCCTATCATAGAAAATAGTAGTACCGACGATTCCTCAACGGAAGAAAATGAAGAAATTCACTATACCCCTCCCAAGATATCTGATACAATATCTCCAGAATTATTCTATCCTGAATTCATGAAAATACCAAATAGTGTGCTACAAATCAGGCTGATAAACGAGAGCCTCACACATAAAAAAGATAATTTACTCCACTTTATATCTGCGGATTGCGAATTCACTACACCAGTAGCAAAATTATTAATAGACCTAAACCAGTTGGACAAGCATGAAATGAAGAAATTAAAACCAAAACAAGGACAAGTATTAGTAACACCAAGAACCAGGACATATTTACTAAACGCCGTTCTCACCAATAGACACTTCGAAGTCTTTTCAGAACAAGAACTTCGAAATACACTCAAAAACCTAGCAGAGTGCATAAAGGAGTATGACATCAAAACTTTACGTACCTCTAAAGAGAACAACTTAATTGACAAAATATCATTTTCAACTTTTCTGCAAATACTAAAGAAATTATTAAACCACTGCGACTGCAAAATCTTTATTTGCTACGGATCAACCACTATACCCCCAGATGACACGAGAGGACAAATTATTGAAGAATTTCACTCAAGTATGGTAGGAGGCCACAAAGGAGTAACTAAAATATATAGGAGAATCAGAGAAAAATTCTTTTGAAATGGGATGAAAGAAGACGTAACAGAGTACGTCTGGACCTGCCAACAGTGTCAGGAACTAAAATTAGTACGAGTCAAAAATAGAGAACCAATGATTATCACGGATACACCCATTGACCCATTTGACAAGATATCGATCGACACTGTAGGACCTCTACCAATCACCCCAGATGGTAACCGACACATATTAACTATACAGGACAATTTAACCAAGTATTGCATCGCTGTTCCTGTCAAGAACACCCAATCCGAAACCATTGCAGATGCCTTAGCCAGACACGTAATATCTCTTTATGGCTCACCACGCGTCATTTTATCCGACAAAGCACCGGCTCTCATCGGAAACGTTATGCACCAACTAGCAAAAATATTCAAGTTTCAAAAAGTCAAACGGATCACTCGAAAGAAGCCATATTGTACTGACAGAATACGTCCGACAATACATAGAAAAATACGAGGACTGGAATAAGGTAGTACCATTCGCCATGTTCTCATACAATACAAGCGTACACGAATCAACCGGATTTACACCTTTCGAATTAATCTTTGGTAAACCAGCAAGAACACCAAGTTCACTGCCCATGGACAAGGTTGACACTTACTCTTCCTATATGGCAGAACTTATCAACAGATTACACGATACTAGGAAAATGGCGTCAGATTCTCTGGTATTCTCAAAACACAGAAACAAACAATATTACGACAAAAGGGCTAAAACACACCCTTACAAAACAGGTGATCTGGTATACGCAATTAAAGAACCCCAACAAAATAAACTTGATAAAACAAACAAAGAACCTTACAAAATAATAGATCTTGTAGAAAAACACAATTTTGTCTTAGAAGACGAAACTGGGAAACGTCTATTAAAACACTTAGACAAGATTAAACCTGCTCACCACCAATAGAACGTTTTGTTTCAAATGTAGATTCCTGTTTTAACCTTAGCCTCAGTTGCAAACTACATAGAAACCGCGCTCAACCAATACAAAGAGACTTTTAGAACACTAAAGGATATCGTACACGCCGCAAGAATTGGTCATGTGCACCCATCATCAATAACTACTGTTAACCTACAACAAGTCATTAGGCAAATAACCGACTTACACCCTGAACACGAATTTCCTATCCCTATCACTCACGCACGAATGAAAAAATTAACAGAAATATCGACCGTTCGACTAGGATTTAGAAATACCAAATTCCTGATAGAGATCAGTGTACCTATGTTAAATAAATTTCCTACCGGATTGTACAAAATACATCCAGTACCAATCGCACAACAACAAGATGACCACCTAGTCACAGCATTTATCACTTTCCAAGCTCAATATATCTCATTGAGTAACGATAAAAGATCCTACAGTCTCTTATACGACTCAGATCTAAAATCATGCAAACATGCATTACATTATAGAATATGCACTAATAACGCACCGATATTCGACGCAAACAACGATCCAGCGAGTGAATAGTTACTTCTAAATCAACCAAGTAACAAGGTCTTCGATGAATGTCCAGTAAGTGTGATGAATCAATACAAACCTCATTGGATACACCTAGAATCAATAGATGGATGGCTTCACTCAGTCCATGGCCGGAACATAGTACAAATACTATGTCCAAGACAAGGGCACGAGATCATAGAAATATCAGCAGTCGGAATAATACAGTTAAGACCCAGATGTTCAGCCAGGTACAACCACGTAACACTCACAGGACTCAAAACATTAGAAACATCCGTAGAATTTATATACCTACCATAAATACATTTAAATATCACGAAAATAGACGGAAATATCTTCAGAAAAATATCCACACTCAACGAGTCCCTACCATTTTCACCACTAAGGGGTGCCGTTGGATAACTAGAGCCAGATTTGAAACTAGACGAGATACAAAATAAATATGATAAGATTATAACGGAAACAAACAATCAAAAATTCACAAACTACGTTTCGTACGGAACAATAGGATTAAATACGTTAATAGTAATAGTAGTAATTATACTACTAATTATAGGCTGCCTTAGATGTAACAAAAATCGTCTTCACGAACAGAATCCACAACTAAATTCAGACGATTATACTCTCAATGTTCTACGACCCATAAACGTAATAGAAAATCCACCCCATATTTGCCAAATGCCAAGAGCTTCACCACGAGCACATCATAACTCACTACCATCAAATGAACCAGAAACTTATACATACGATCAGAATTAACTTTGAAACTCTCCCCCTAAACTATTACAGGAAGGAACTTAGAGGACCAAAATGACCACCCTAATAAAAATTTGGATAACAGCAATTATGATACACATAGCGTATTCCAGGATTAACAAAGTCTCAATAACCTACCTAACAACGAACCCAGACATATCATTCCGATACATTGGACCTGTATTACACCAAAACGACCAGTGGACCGGCACCGTAAAATTCAACCTCAACAAAATTAGCCACGGAACCATCAAAACACAAAAGGAAATAGATGACAACTAAAACATGCAACAGAACCATTCCAATATGTCAACTATATTATTCACAAATAAGAGATATCGTAAGACTTCTCGATCAAGCTAATATATTGCTATCAACCATAAGTCAATTAGCTCTACCAAGTGCAGCTGATAAAACTCCTACAACAGTCACCAACAACATAGACACGGAACTTACGAGATCTCGAAAAATAGCAAAGGAACTCCAAGATGTTCATAACACCGTCAAGTTCAGAAGGAACAATACCCTTGCTTACACAATCACTGATTATGTACTCTTAAGCCAGCCAAAGCTAGACAAAATAAGAGAGTTCTTAATATTACATATCGATCTATATAAACTAATACTGGAAACTATAGAATCAGCGCAAACAAACAAACTAAACCAAAACCTATTTACAACTCAAACGGTAAACAATATATTTCAATACATAAAATTGAAACCAAACACCACGCTCGCTATGCCCCAACCATTCTCAATCAACTTTTATAAAACGATATCATGTATAGCGGAAAGATCAAATGATGACGTGTACATCGAAATTAACGTCCCACTCTACGCAGAAGTCAGTTTCACGCTCTATCGTACATATCCTGTCCCTGTACCAGCTACCTCTACAGTCATAATACCACAAGAAAAATACATAGCAATATCGATTGACGGCAAAACCCACATATTTTACTCAGAAGAGGAAATAACCAGCTGTGTGAGGATGAAAGAAGCAACATATTGTAATACTCCTAGGAAGACTAACTCGGAAACAATATGCGAAACCTAGCTTCTTAACAAACCTGCGAAGGAGTGTAACACAAAAACAATACGAAACTTTAACAACACGTGGAGACACCTACAGAACACAAATGCTTGGATCTTTTCAGTCTCAGACAGGGAAAAACTCTGTATAGTTTGTGATAATGATCAAGACGAAAACATCGAAATAACAGGAATAGGTATAATCGAACTCCCGTTCGGATGTCAAGCTTCAACAAGAGACACATTACTAACAGCATCACCAAGCACAAATAAAATCAAACAATATTTCCGCTACACCAAGGCCGTGACCATGGCAATAGAATAGGACACTATAATAACCACAAACAAATTTGACAACCTAATATACAAAATCATCTCTATAATATCTCTTCTATTAACCACTAGCATTGGAATAACGTGGATCATCAAAAAGAACAAAAAGTACATGCTACAAAGGAACAATGTGGAAATCCAGAAAGAAATACCATCAGTACTCACCCAAGAACAAGAAGAACTGTACATAAACTCCACCAATATTTACGACACAGTTCCCCTCCTCAGGAATATAAAAAAAAAAAAAAAAAATCGGTATAGAGAGGAAGCTACATAAGGACACTCGATTTCCCTTACTACAGACTCCAGCCTTATACCCTTACCATCACTACTTTTCCTTACACCAACCAATCACTAATATTTTCCACCCAAACCTTGTATTCTCTATTTTCTTTTCTTTCCACATATGCAAGTTCTGATATTGCTCACCCTACTTACCTCTCCCTTAACTAACTCCACGGGAAGCAATCTGCCCCTACTCCATCATGGATATTGAACATCCATCAGGGCTTTACTTCGAAAACATAGGAAAAGTCGCCTATAAAAACTCAAACTGGACCTTAACGACAACTATAGACCTAGATCTCATCAATCCAGAGAGAAAAAACGTTGGACAAAAATTTGAAGATATCTACGCCAATTGTCCAAAAATACTTAAAATATGCCAAGCAATGCTCAATCAAGCCAACCATTTTTATAGTAGCATCTCTACAGCTAAAGGAATATTTAAAGATATCAATGATATCATACCTCAAACTACAAGCCAAGCACTAACACAGCTTATTACAACAAACCTTCTTCAAGAAAAGGCGAAAAGATTAAACAACACATTTAGACAGCTGAACTATGCATACTCCATTTATATCTCAGAAGCTCAATTTATGGACAATGAATACCTCGCGAAACTTAGAAATTGGTCTGAAATAATGGAGAATAACATAAGGCAATACATAGGATTATGTTACGATACTTCCAGTACCCTGAATCCAATTATCAATGGTACCCTCGGAACACACCTATTTACTCAAGAAACCATCACCTGGATAATCAGAGAAAATAATAACGGATCAACAAAATCTAGTTTTCCGCAGGTCGACCCATTTTTAACAGGATTACGAGGCCTTCTTCACATCCACCTCAGCAAGACAAACGCAACCATATACATCACAGCCACTTTCACCACGTACACCCAAGGAAGATACAATCTATACCAGATGCATCCATTCCCAGTACCACAGGAATTTGGACTCTCTATTTATGTAGAACCTACATTCGTCTTCCTCGTAACCAAAGAAAGGACAATGACGCGTTCATTCATGAACCCCAATCACATGAGGAAATGCACGGAAATTGAAGGAACTTTTTACTGTCCCCAACCACAGGAATCATTTGGTCCTAGCTGCAAAATGTTTTTACTAATGGACTCTAAAAATAAAAAACCAGAAGATTGCAGGATACGCACAACCAGACAAAACTCCACAAGATGGGTTCTGCTATCAAATGGTAACCAATGGATATACTCCGCTGTTCATCAGGAATTCGTCACTATTTTATGTCCAAACGACCAGCACAAGGCGATATTACACGGAGTAGGACTTTTTCAACTCGATAAATCATGTTTAGGTAAAACTGAATATTACGACATCAAACCACGGCTTAAGACTGAAACTGATGCTCCATTGTATATCTACGATCATCAACCCAACACACCAGCTGTTGCACTTTTCAACCCTTTTGGATTCATCAACATACCAAAGAGCAAACATATCCTAATCAAAATAATATACGTAGTGATCAGCGGATATCCAATCTTGATTATTATTATGATGACCGCATTATTACGCACAAGGCGACGAAACAGATCTCGTAATATATTGCCATTACCACCTCCAAATATTATATCTCGAGACATGGCCATGGAACTCTGCGTAACTACTCGAACATACAACCGGGAATATACATCGATATTGGATGAAGAATACAAACCAAACGCGCATTTTTCACCCGTCAACTGCGACTCCGAAGAACCACTACCGCCACCACCAAATACTCAAACCATCGATTAACTTAAAGCTCGTTTTTTTTTTAACCATAGTTTTTAAGCATCCACCTTCATACTAAATGCTATTGTATTCATTTTCTCACTCTTTTATCCTTGTCTGAATAATAAATAACCTCCTAGCTTCCATTCTTTTCTTTTTTTTTCACAACTACTCCTGCGTTTACAGCTAATATCTGAACCGAAACACCAAACCACCATGATTAAGGGAATCTGTGCCACTCAAGACCCCAAAATCAAGGCCATTTATTACAACACAGTGAGCCTCAGAATTTTGTGCAGCACTTGTTTCAGCACCACCAAACATACTGGGCGCTACAAAAACAAACCCGGTTCCACAGATTCTCCCAATCCACCGAACCTCTCTATTGCAAATGTTACAATTGTAGTAAATACCTACTAACATTGAAAACGGCTCGCAAATGTATAGCTTGCATTACGGCGGCCCTACAACACATAGAAGAAATCAACGCCATAGGAGGGAAACAGATTTATGATACCTACGGGAGAATTAATACAAAAGAAAGAGGACCGGCCACGTGTCGTCAAAAGACCCCTCCCCCGAAGGGATTACCAAATCTCTACTCGTAATCGGAGCCCGAAGAAATCATCAACAATGCATACTGCACGAAAGCTCAACTACCGGTGCACTACAGCAAGATGAGCCGTAAGGTCATTTGCGAGAAGTGTTTTTCGACAACCACAAAATACAAAAAACACTACAAGCGTTATACTCGCTTCTACAGTATTTGCCTGCCCGGAGTCCAAGAGCGACGCTGTGTCTACTGTCAAGTTTTACTACTGTACACCAGATGAGCCAACTCCTGTAAGATTTGTAAAAAAGCAGCACATCAACACCGATTTCAAATCAACGATGAAGGTGGCACCCTCGTCAACTCCCATGATATAACCTAATAAACCCCTCCCCCCCTCCTGCCCCTCTCGCAATCATTAAAGCATACCTTTATATAGCCATACCGCATACCGTTGTAAAATCATCGTTCATACTTTTGTAATAGCCATTTCACGACCACCTACCCACCCCTCTCTATTCTACTATCTTTCATATTACTTACCTACCTACACATATTTTTCCGTTTTTATATATATTTATCAAAAATATTTGCTATATTTTCCTATGTCTCAATATAGATGGAATTTGTCCACAAAATAAACGTGCTTTTGAGGTTTGGGTTCGACCCCAAAACGGAGCCATGTTACAGCTACGACATAAACGATATTGATGTCAACGATCAATGTAGACACTGCAACCAGCCATATGAGGCACGGCCGATTATTCGGATGATATACCGCGATCTGATTTCAATCGTCATAATTAAACAAGGACAAGAAAACCGCTTTAAAGAACTCTTTTCCCCTCCAGAGATGGTTGCTCTAAGAGAATTCTACATGGTGGGGATACGAAGACCCAGAACAAGACGCCCTTCTCCACCTCCGGATAGCGACGACGACGATGGCTACCATTCCGAACCTCCTAGATAATTACACTCTCTGCATTTTATTTTATTTTTTTTTCTCTTCTCTCCTCTCTCTTTTCATACATACTTTTTTGCGTTTCATTGTTATAGTCTTAAGAATAGAACGAGTTACAAGTTCATTTCACCAATCATAGCTTAAGTTCATCGAGGACGATAAACCTTTCTAACTAGGGAGGTGTAACAAACTCAGATCCTCGTTTATTAATGATTATTTAAAATTTTACTTTTTTTCCTCTTTTTCTTTCGCTAAGATTAAAGAAACGAACTTGTCGCTCTTCACATCTGTGAGCCACACACACGGGTTACGCCGCTTATCTCTAATGACCCACTGTGACCTATGACGCATCTACTAGCTTCTCTAGAAGTAACGGAACACTTTTTTTCCTCTTTCACCTCATAAATTAAATACGTTATGGGGCCATAAATTAGACTAGACTCATAAATTAACATTATCTGAAGATTTCTTCAAAATCTCAGATATATATATAAGCTCATAGGTCCATCTGAAAAAGTTTCATATTATAGTAGTCATTTAATAACTGTACGTCGCTAAGACCAAGGGTCAATAATTGTTAAAAAGCCATCGAAGGCACAGTCTAAGTCAACCAATAAAAAAAACCCAAGTTGGTTTTAAAATATATTCTCCGTAGTAAATCGCAATTGTGTACGAAAAAGAAAAAAGTATAAATAAATTTAAATATACAAAATAATAAATAAACTAACTGTGTATATTTATCAAGAAATATAAACCATATATATATATTCCATACATCTGTAATTAAGAAGCAAGCATTAATATCCAAGACCAGGTACAAAGTGAGTTTAAATTGAATTATAATTCATTTCGTTATTTTTAATTCTAAAAACTGGCTCTTGAGCCTGCTTAATGAACTTACCCGCTACTCTAACCCTCTGCAACGCAAAAGCTTCCTATTGTGTAACCGCTCGACGCAATAGGAACTGTAACGCGCGAATAAATTAATAATAATAAAAATTTATTAACGTTCGGACGTTACATCTCCATTGTCGCTAAAGAAGCTTGTACACTTGCATGATATTTTTACTAAAAAAAAGTTTAAATAATTCTAAATATTTATTTAATATGTCGTTAAATTTCATTGTCGCTAAAAGAAGCTTACAAATTTATGTTTTATTACAAGCTTACATATTTATTTTTTATTGTTGTTAAAAAAACTTATACATTAATTTTTTTTGTAGTAAATCAATATTATTTTCTATTTTGTATTTTAATTATCATCAATTTGTTTTTCTGTAACCTTGAAAAATAATCATTTTATATTGAGAATATTGTATTCATTAATGTAATGAAATAAAAATATTAGATTATTTAATTTACCTTATTTAAAATTATTTCATTTGCTAATATAAGTTCTTCTTACTCCATGTTCTCATCATTTATTACTTTAGTGAATTCCAATCTTTTTACTTCTAATATATATGTAATATCTATAAAATTTTTAAATATATATATATATATATATATATATATATATATATATATATATATACATGAATATTTTCATAAGTGTATATGCATATAATATATTATTATAATTGTTTTTACTATTTTATTCTATTTTTCCAATAATTTCTAGTTTTGTTCCTCTTACCCAATTCACATATTCATTTTCTAATTTATTTAATAAAATGTCTAATTTATATTGTCCATCCGCTACTGTTCCGATGTATTCTGATTCAGTTTTTTTATGTTTTTGTGCGAAAGAATTTTTTAAATACACTTGTTTTTCTGAAAAATAAAAAATTATTTATATTATTATATTTTTTTTCAATAATATTTAATTACTTATTAATCCAGGTCTTAATTTTATTTCTTTGAAATTTATTTTAATTGGTTTGTTATTTTTCAATGTATTGTATTCGCTCAAATGAATAATATTCGAATAATATTTTAATGTTAAGTCATATATATTACTTCCTCTATTGTATCCTTTTGCTTTTAATACATTAACATTCTCTAATAATATTTTCTGAAATAGTAAAAAAATGTTTAATATTATGTTGTAATTGATAATATTGTATATTATAAAAATTTACTTCGTTTAATTTTAGATTTTTCTTGAATTTTTTAATATTTTTATCATAAATATTGCATTGAATTCCGAATCCTTCAGAATCATTTATTATGAATTTCAAAATCCTGAAATCAGTTTGTTTTTGTTTGTTAATAAAAGTTTGTTCTTCGGAAATTTCTTCAATATATGCAACCAGAGATTTATTATATGTAATCAGAAATATTTATAACATATATTATATTTTTGACTTTTTTAATGAAGTTCTTAATACATACGTTGATTGATCTCCTATTACAATTTTAGTTTTTAAAAATTCCGTTGACGAATACGGTATATTTTTTCTTTTTCTGAAATAGATAGATATAGATAGATATTATTTTATTTTGTAAAAGAGTACAAAAACGTGTAATACAATTTGTAAATATAAAAACAATAAATATTGCACAAAATGTTATAAAAAAATATAAATATATATATATAAATGTAAATATTACACAATTTATATCACAGTCAGTCACTAAATCTAATAATACTAAATAAGTAAGTCATAAACAAAAATAAATAAAAGTGATATCACAGAGTAATCATACAATACACGCAATAAAAATAAAAATAATCATATAAATAAAAATCAGTCATACAATATCTATCAGTCACAATATTAAATTTAAAAGAATTAAATTTAACACATAATAAAATAAAATAACAAGCGTACGCAATAGCATGAAACGCAGTCAAAAATAAAATCATATAAAAACTCTCACCCACCAACCATTCAGCCAACACTCATACAATAAATACACTTACACCTTACGCCTATATACAGGACGTTACAAAAATAAATTAAATAAATTAACATAAATTAATAGTAGAAAATATTAATCTAGGTCGAGCAAGTACCCTCTTATTGCTGCTTTGAACCTGCTGAGAGATGGAAGATGTTTAATCTCAGCAGGCAGGGAGTTTCTAAAATGCGCACCTTGAACTTGGAAGAAATTCCTGCCAACCTCAGTACTCATAAAGGGCACCATTAGATCCCTGATTTCTCCCCTAGTAGCCACCCTGGGTACACATCTAGTGAAGGGACCCATTAGATGCTCCGGATTATTCATGCGCACGATCTTGTACATAAATACAGCCAAAAAATACTGTCTCCTCGAATTGGTACGCAGCCAACCCAACGCGGCTCTATGAGGAGAAATATGAGTTCCCATTCTTATACCTAATATATATCTCACACACAAATTCTGCAGTCTTTGTATTCTTCTCTTCAAGCCCTGAGAAGCATCGAGCAGAACCACCAAACAGTAATCGAGATGTGGAAGCAGCAGGGTGGTTGCAAGTTGTTTACGCAGAGCCTTCGTGGTGTACCGACGAAAAAACCGCAAAGCGTACAACACTTTATTGAATTTTTTTGTAACCATATTAATGTGAGGCTCCCAAGAAAGCTTAGAGTCAGGCACAACACCAAGGCTCGTTACAATGTCAGAGAAAGGAATGCTGACACCTCCCTCAAAGTCAATCGTCTGTGGCGCCTCAGCATAAAATGAATTGATAAAACGATTACTGCCAAATATGATTCCCTTAGTCTTGCTAGCATTTAAAGTGAGTGAGGCACCAGCCGCCCACTCCAACACCGCATTGGCCGCCCTCTGTAAGATTAGAATACCTGCATCCACATTCTCATGAGGAACGTGCGTATAAATCTGCAGGTCATCTACATACAGTAGGTGCTGAACACAACCAGAGCCAAGAGCGTTACGTACGCTATTAATGTAAAGGCAAAACAACAAAGGCCTCAGTACCAATCCCTGTGGAACTCCTAGGTTGGTTGTTAGCCAACCTGATTCTTCTTGTAAGTGTGATGAAACCATTTGTTTCCTTCCTGGGATATAAGAGTTAATTCACACAAGAGCGGACCTGGAAAACCCCATCGATCTAAGCCTTGCAAGTAATTTAGAGGGAGAGATCGTGTCGAATGCCTTACTAAAGTCAAAAAGTAAAAGTAACGTGACGAGTTTTTTGTCAATACCTGACCTTATATCGTCTGTTAATTTAAGCGAAGCTGTCTACGTAGAGTGATTTTTTCTGTAACCAGTCTGCATGGGATCAAGTATCTTATTTGTAGTGATATATTCCTGCGGTTGGTCGTGGGCGATCTTCTCCAGTAACTTCGAAAAAAAACACAATATCGCAACTGGCCTAAAATCTTTAGGCGACTTAGGTGCAGAACACTTTTTTGATGGCACAATACGTGCCTGCTTTCAAAGGCCAGGGAAGACCCCCCGTGCAAAAGAAGAGTTGAACAGAGTCACAAGATGTTCACCAATAAATGGTAAGGCCTTAAGTATCACGCTTTGAGGAATGCCATCCTCGCCACGAGCCTGCGATGAAAAATGGGAAATCGCAAGAACAACATCATTGATATTAATTGGTTTAAAAGCAAAACCATTTTCATTATATTCAGTAAGAACCCTCTCGCGAAGCTCATCATCATCATGCGGCGAGACCGACACCCCAGCAAAGTTCGCGTTAAGCTCATCAGGAGTGAATCCATTAAAGTCCCTTGTGGTCCGGTTAAGAGTCCCAGGTCTCTCAGCTCCTTCCAGGCATTACCATTTGCAAGTGCTTCGAACAGTCTATTATGATAGTTTGTGGTCTTTGCAAGTTCAGTCTGTTCGTTAACCGTTTTACGTAAATGCACAAACTCAGTCAGGTATTGCATTTTGTTCGTCCGTTTATATCTTCTGTAAGTAGCATCTCGCTTGCGCCGCATCTACGACAATTCTTTATTTAACCATGGTTGGTTATTCTTCGTATGTTTAAGTATTTTCACTGGTGCTAAACTCTCTATGACAGAAGTGAAATTGTCACAAATGCAGCCAAGTGCAGACTCTGGGTCGACAGTACCAGCTAATGATGGCCAATCATAGCCGGCTAGTTTCTCTAGTAATTCATTATGACAAATGCTTTTATAGTTTCTGTATCTAATCGACTTGTGATATATACTGCACGTATTATAAGCAATAGAAACATCCATTAAGTTGTGCCGACTATGAAAATTCGCAGGTAAGTTACGTGCGCCAAGTACATTGTCATTGTCATCCACAAGAATCAGGTCAATCCATGTGTGAAAAGATGGAGTTATATTCGTGGCACCATGTTAGACCAACTGAAGCGAAAGCTCCGCTGTTAGTTTAATAAGAAGCCTCGCATCACTGCTTTCTCGTAGAAGATCAGCATTCAGATCCCCCATTATAATTTCATGTGAAAAATCATGAGATAAATCTCTCAAAGAATTTAACAAATCAGAATTTTTTGTAAATGAAATAGCAGGAGAGCGATAAATGACAGAAACCAGCACAGGTTCAGAGTCGCCATCCTTAATCGAACAAAAAATATATTCTGGCACTTCAGGTTTACCGCTGCTAGTTATGGTTGTGGTACTAGAAAGAGCTAGTACTTCACATTATAAATTATTTTTAACGTAGAGGGCAACCCTTCCTCCATGAAGGTTTCTGTCCTGCCTGAACAACTTATAATCCTTAATCCGAATGACGTCATCCGAGACAGTCGGTCCCAGTCAGGTTTCAGCAACTCCAAACAGATCATAAGAGGGACCATCGCATAAGAGCTCGCGCACCTGTCCAACGTGAGCACTTAATGAGGTCATATTCAAAAAGGAAATTATATATTTGAAAAAAGTATATGTTTTTCACAATGTGATTTTAATGTGAATATTCTTACCAACTGTATCGAAGACTGACTTAAGATCTAAGGAAATTATATATTTGGAAAAAGTACATGTTTTTTACAATTCTTTTTAAAAACTTGAAAAAACAACAAAATAAATTGATTAAAACAAACATTTAGCTGTATATTCATTTTTCTATTCTACCACCTATTCTACTGTTTTTTCTCTCCATGTGACCATAGGGGGAAAAATCCGTGGAATGAAAAGAAGATGCCTGCGTATTAGGTCGCGTAAACATAAACATAACCTCTTTAAAATTGTAGCTTAAACAGAGCGATTTCCTACAATTTTTTTTTTAAATGAATGAAGTAGATTTGTATTTATAATTTAACTATTTTTGTTTATTTACTTCTTGTCACTACTCGCTCTTCCATTCTACAGTGGAATAGAGAATAGAATTCTATTCTTTGCATGAAACTTGCCGAATAGCGCTGATTAGTTGTTGCTATTACGCATCCTCTATTCGGCAGTCTCTTTTCTACTCATCTGACTGCACCCTTACATATTTCTCTTCTTTAGGGTAAATCTTATAAATGATGACATGTATTGAATTTTATGTTTAATTACAACAGTAAGCATCCATCTTTCTCAAATTTCATACTTTACCTAAATTATATTACATATAAATTTTATACATTTTAAGATTTATTTATTTATTTAATTTTATAATTTAATAATTGTAAATCATTATTGTAATTGGGAAACAAATAAAAGATTTAACAATTTTAATATATCTTTTAGTAAAGTTTTTGAGAATTACTTGTCAATGTAAATACCAAACCTAGTAATATAATTTTTGCAAAAAAATTATTCAATGTTAGAAGATGATTTAAGAAGTTTAAGCTAAGTTTATTGATTTCTTTTATAAAATTGTAGGAGTATTTGAAGACTGCACCGAAATTAAAATAATGATATTGTGTTTAAATACCGAAAAAAGTAGCATTAAATAAGTTTCTTGTATCCAATTCTGTTCAAACATTGTCAGTTCACGAAAAATAAATTGCATAAAGTTGATGGTAACAATGTCAATTTAAAAGTTGATTTCTATAAAAATACTTTTTTTTTTACTTAGTTTTTCATATTTCTTTTTTATTTGTAAAAGTTAAGATGATTCAACAAAATGTCTTCCTGGAATATAACCTGTAATAATTTGGATTGATTAAGTTTTAACAGAAATAGTAATTTTAAATATATAATTTGTAATTAATTTTATCGATAAAAATACTTGAAAAACGTAATCGGAAAGGAGGTTTTCTGTTTTTATAAAAATATATGTTAACAGGCAATATTACATGATACAAAAGTTTTATAAATAATTACTAATAATTGAATAATAGTGTTTTTTTAAGAATTAAAAATCAAGTACAAAGTATTGATATTGTTCGATGAGATCAAAGAAAATATATATTTCAAAAAAATGATAAATATTTTAAAAAGATGTAAAGTAGAATTATCAAGAGAGTGGAATCAAATTACAGATGTAAGATGCATAAAAATATATTTCAAATTTTTAAGAAATATAATTATTTGAAAATAAAATTCATATAGTTTCCTTAGATCTTAAGAGCATGTCGTATATCTCTATCCTTTTCTAACAAAAAAATTCATTTTTCTGCAATACCTAATAATTGTAGCAAAAAATAAGAAGAAAGCCCCATCTTGTATAATAAAAAGCAATATTCTCTTTGATGATAAAAAATTATTTTTATTTGAATTATTTGAATGAAAATTATTTGAATCACATTAAAAAAAATAAAAGCAACTAAAATATTGAACAATGTAAACTAATTAACTGCTTATATTTAAAAAAAATGAAAATATATAAGATGTGATGTAGTTTTTAATGTAATAAAGCATATAATATAGATCTCTACGCTTTAGCGACAATAATAAATGAATTTGTAAGCTTTTTTAGCGACAATAAACAATAAATTTCTACGCTTCTTTCAGCGACAATAAGATAAAAATTCGTAAGTTTCTTTTAGCGATTATAAAAAATAAATTAGTAAGCTTTTTAAGTAAATATCTTATTTCTAGTTAAAAAAAAACATGTTTTATTTAAATACAAGTGTTAATAAAGTACCTATGGATATTAAGCTAAATTCATTCCGTAATTTATAATTTACTTTTGTAATTAGTAAATTTTTTCAGTAATAAAAATAAAAATACAATATATAGAAATAAAAATATTATATATTTATTTAAATAAAGGAAATGCAGAGAGAAAGCTTTGTATTATCAATTAGTTATGTTTGCAATTATATTAATGAAATATTAATAATAATAATAATTTTTTTTTCCATTATTGAAATTCAATATTAGAATATAAATCAAACGCAGTGAAAAAACTTTATATTATTAATTAGTCACTGTTACAATCATAATAAAATATTACTAAGTATAATAATATTCAATTACTTATAATTGTTATTATAATAATAGAACATTATTAATAATAAAAATATCTTTTTATTACTAATTACTAAAACATAATATCATAGTTAGGGGAAGGGCATAATGAGGGGGCTAGAAAGAGTGAGGGGGGCTGAGGGGGCTATAAGAATTGAGGGGGCTGAGGGGGCCTCAGTTACGTTAATTTTGAAATGGCTATTTATAAGAGGAATTACAACGTAATTTGAGGGGGAGTGTACCGACAGACATTTGAGGGTGGGCTGAGGGGGGGTCGGTTGAATCTTGTCTTACGACTATATATAGATATATCTATCTATAAATAGTCGTAAGACAAGATTTAACTGACCCCCTGCCTTAGCCTCCCCTTAAATGTCTGTCCGTACAGCCCCCCCAAAAATTACGTTCTAATTCCTCTTATAAATGGCCATTTCAAAATTGACGTAACTGAGCTCCCCCCCCGCCCCCCCTAAATTTTGATAGCCTCCCCTCAGCCCCCCTCAATATGCCCCCCTCACTTTTCATAGCCCCCTCATTATGCCCTTTTCCTCACTATGATATTATGTTTCAGTAATTAGTAATAAAAAAATATTCTTGTTATTAATAATATTCTATTATTATAATAACAATTATCAGTAATTAAATATTATTATAATTAGTAACATTTTATTATTATAATTGTAACTGTAACTAATTGATAATATAAAGTTTTTTCGCTGCAGTTCATTCATATTCTAATATTGAATTTTAATAATGAAAAAAAAATTATTATTATTAATATTTCATTAATATAATTGCAAACATAACTATTTGATAATACAAAGCTTCTTCTCTGCATTTCCTTTATTCAGATGAATATATAATATTTTTATTTTTATTATTGCAAAAATTTACTAATTACAAAAGTGAATCATAAATTACAAAATGAATTTAGCTTAATATCCTTAGGTAATTTATTAACATTTGTATTTAAATGAAACATTTTTTTTTTAACTAGAAATAAGATATTTACATATTTATCTTAATAAAAGATTTCTGGCCTTGAGACCAGCATAAAAATATATGGCTGCATTAAAAGCTTTAAAAGCTTACTAATTCATTTCTTATTGTCACTGAAGCGTACAGATCTATTATTTATTGTCGGTAAAAAAAAGCTTATAAAAGCGTACAGATTTATTATTTGTTGTCGCTAAAAAAAGCTTATAAAAAGCATACAGATTTATTGTTTGTTGTCGCTAAAAAAACTTCAGATAAGCATAGAAATATGTTGTTTGTTGTTGCTAAAGAAAGCTTACAAATTTATTTTTCATAATCGCTAAAAGTAACTTCTTTTTCCAAATCATAATGAGATATTTTTACAATTTTTGGATTAAGAATGAAAAATGTAGAAACCTGTAATGTCGGTATTTTATAATCAAAACGAGAACAATATACTTGACTTTTTTTAAATTTTATGTAACGTCGCTGTATTTCAGCTATTATTGCGATGCTAATTAGCGACGGAGATCGTCAGTGCGTTTGTGAACAAAGCACATGCAACGTACAGTGGTGCTTGTATCAGCGTTTGAACTTGTGATCTCGAGATTACAAATCCATAGCTCTACAGTTAATAATATTATTTTTAAAATAAAATTTTTGCAATAGGAAATATTGAAGATCAGGTGTAATATAATTAAAATAAAAATATAATATACCCTATGTAATCTATGTCAACGTATATTAATATACACGCTTATAAAAGAAGCCACCAATCACTGTATGAAGTAAGTTACATTTAAATACAATATATATATAGTTATAAATGTTTATTTTAACCAATTCATTTTGTTGACTTTTTTCAAGTTTTGAAAAAGAATTGTAAAAAACATATACTTTTTTCAAATATATTTGAAATAAAAATTAAAAGTTAATTATTTATATTTTAAATTTTTATATTTGAATTTCAAATATTTCAGATAAAAAAATATACGTATATATATATATATATATATATATATATATTTAAAAATTTTATAGATTTTACATATATATTAAAAGTAAAAAGATTGGAATTCACTAAAGTAATAAATGATGAAAACATGGTGTAAGAAGAACTTATATTAGCAAATGAAATAATTTTAAATAAGGTAAATTAAATAATCTAATATTTTTATTTCATTACATTAATGAATACAATATTCTCAATATAAAATGATTATTTTTCAAGGTTACAGAAAAATAAATTGATGATAATTAAAATACAAAATAGAAAATAATATTGATTTACTACAAAAATAATCAATGTATAAGTTTTTTTTAACAACAATAAAAAATAAATATGTAAGCTTGTAATAAAACATAAATTTGTAAGCTTCTTTTAGCGACAATGAAATTTAACGACATATTGAATGAATATTTAGAATTATTTAAACTTTTTTTTAGTTAAAATATCAAGCAACTGTACAAGCTTCTTTAGCGACAATGAAGAATAAATATGTAAGCTTTTTATAACTACAATGAAATTTAAATTTGTAAGCTTCTATTAGCAACAATAAAAAATAAGTCTCTAATATTATTTAGTAAAAATAACAAATTAATCTGTAAGCTCCTTTTAACGATAACAAACAATAAATTTGTATGCTTATATGAGATTTTTTTAGCGACATCAAACAAAAAATCTGTATGCTTCAGCGACAATAATGAATAAATTTTTAAGCTTTTTGTAATTAAATAATAATATATTATTATTATTTATAACATAATTATTATTAAATATTATTATATACTATCATAACTTGAAATTTAAATGTTATTTACTATTCTATTTTTAATTTATTTCAAAAATATATAAGTTTGATTCATTGTGAACTTTTGAATGTCGCGTTAAACCATCTTTTTTTTATTAATTATAATTCTATAACTTCATATCTTATATTTTTATGTATCGATGTTTTCTATTGAACTTTATTCACATTCGCAAATATAAAATTTAGCTTCATTATATCCTACTCTTCTATTTACTTTGAAATGTGTGTATTCGGGGGGTTGGCGAGCGGAGCGAGCAGGGGAACCCTCTATTATATATATATATATATATATATATATATATATATATATATATATATATATATATATATATATACATACATGGGACGTTTCATGTCGTTCCGCATGCATGCACACACACGTTAATATTCATGGGATTTTTCATGTCAATTAAAACGCAAGCATACACAGATTCATATATATGGGACATTTCATGTCAATTCGCATGCATGCACACAAACTTGAATAAACATGAGATTTTTCACGTAAATTGGAACGCATGCACATATAGGTTGATATATACGGGACATTTCATGCCAATGCGCACACACAGGATTATATATATATATATATATATACATATATGACATTTCATGTAAACTCGTACGTACTCACAATCACAGGCTTTTCTATATATAAGGGACATTCCATGACAACTCTTACACACCTATCCGAGCTCCTTTAGGTTTACATATATAGAATGTCTCACGTTAATTTTCATTCATGCACACACACGTTTATATACATGGGCCTTTTCATGTCAACTAATGTACGACCTGACAGACAGGTTTTTGCATATATATGGTCCATTTCATATTAATTTTCTCACGTTCATCCGCATTTTTTTTGTTTTATATTGTAACATGACAATTTGACCATGTAACTTATATATATATATATATATAGTAATAACGCATGAAGACGACATAAAGAAGCATACAACTGTTGGCAAGAAGGAAAGCAGACCACGCAAGACAAATCCGTAACACCATACTCGAGTTCATTGGCGCACACGCGCGAGTTTATAAAGCTCTTATAATGTGCACAGATAGGGCTAGCAAGCCGCTTGACTTGAGTAGCTAAGTTGGGGTCCGATAAGGATCGTTTGTCTCTCTCTTGTGGCGCGTGCAGCGTACCATAAGAGCAATGAGCTTGGTCGACAGAAAGAACCCGCCATTGCATCATTCTTTCTGTCGTCAGCATAGCGAAAAGAGCGTTACAACCGACTGTAATAAACAGTATTATTTTGTGCGCTATCATACCTTAATTTATTGTATGAGTGAGACTCATTAGCTTATTCTTTTTTTTGTGATTTACAGTCAAGCATCGTAGATTTACGAGTGTCTTCTTGCTAAACCAAATAGCTTTATTTAGTGCTTTATTTGTGCGACGTGTGTGCCGGGCGACCTCGTGCGCGTTCTAGTGCTATTTTCCCTTCGTGCTCACATAATCATTTTTTTTACTGTGTGTTCGTGCCCCTTTTGCGTGTGTTTTTATTTTAACTATCTGCTTTCACTTTTGCCAATAGTTTCTCTGCTATTGCAAACGGCGTCGCGTACGTTATACGCGGCTGGCGTCCATTTCGAGCGCTCATGCTATATTTGTGTAACTATTACAATAAAGCTCTTTTTTTACATTAATTGAAAACCCGCATATTAATTATACCTTAGTGCAACCTCCTAATCCCCAAGGTTGTCACAATATATATATATGGGACATTTTATGTCAACTCGCACGAACTCACAAGCACAGGTTTTTTTATAGATATGGGACCTTTCATGACAACTTGTACACACTTATCCAAGTACCCTTAGGTTCATATATATGAGACATTTTATGTCAATTTGCATGCATGCACACACACGTTCATATACATAGGACTTTTCATGTAAACTCATACGTGCATACACAAATACTCTTAAAAAATTCTGTATCTCAACAAATAAGGGTCGTACAGAACTCCACGACCACTCATTTTAAACGTATTTGTAAGGACATTTTAATGATGTATTGGCAATTTAATTTTTAGTACTTGTCTGGGAAATATTACGACTTGAAAATAGAAATTTTTTTTTTTCGCCTGTGTTTAAGTTTGAATCGTTTTTTGGAAAATGATGGTAGAAAAATTTTACACGGATAGTTTTAAAGGTATTTTGCTTAACTTGAAATTTATATTTTATTTTTTTTTTAGGTTCAAAATTAACCGAGCTTTAGCGATTTTTGTTGACAAAAAGGGTCTTTTTTATTTTTCCGATAACTACTTAATGAGAGGAAATATAGAAAAATGCCAAATAAAAAAAGTGTATTTTTGTATGCAGAATAACCTTAAATTTTCTCACAATTTTTTGTGCATTTTAATTTTTGCGATATTGTTGCGGTACTCTTATAAGAGTATGGTATACATGTATATAAGAATATCGCAACAATATCAAAAAAATTAAAATGCACAAAAAATTTTAGGAAAATTTAAGGTTATTCTACATACAAAAATACACTTTTTTTATTTAACATTTTTCTATATCTCCTCTCATTAAGCAGATATCGGAAAAATAAAAAAGACTTTTTTTCAACAAAAATCGCTAAATCTCGGTCAATTTTGAACCTAGAAAAAAAAATAAAATATAAATTTCAAGTTAAGCAAAATACCTTTAAAACTGGCCGTGTAAAATTTTTCTACCATAATTTTTCGAAAAATGATTTAAGTTTAAACACAGGCGAATAAAAAAAATTTTTTTTTCTATTTTGAAGTCGTAATATTTCCCAGACAAGTACTCAAAATTAAATTGTCAATACATCATTAAAAAGTCCTTACAAATACGTTTAAAATGAGTGGTCGTAGAGTTCTGTACGACCCATATTTGTTGAGATACAAAATTTTTTAATTAGTACTTTTTTTCAAGGGTGGCTCTTTTTTATTTGACCCCACTGTATATACATATATATATATATATATATATATATATATATATATATATATATGTGTGTGTGTGTGTGTAGACACTCTACAGTCTATCTAATGTTAATATTAAGTTAATGTTATATTTTCTGTTGACTTCTACTCTCCTGTTACTTTTTATCATTTAACATCTTTGAATTCCGATAATTATTGGTTCTTAATTTTAAATATATTTCAAATACAACAAGTTTATTAACTGTAATGTTTTAAATCTTGATTGTGATTATTTACATATGGGTGTGCAAATTAATTTTATATACATGTATATATATATATATAAGTAGGAACTTTACTGCTCATCTAATGTTAATGTTAAGTTAATGTTATACTTTCTTTCGCCTTCTACTCTGCTGATACTTTTTATCATTTTAATATCGTTAATAACCGATAGTTATTGGATTTTTGAATTAAATTCGATCGAACTTTATTACGTGTAATGTTTTAATTTTTATCATTATTATTTTCAAGTGAATATGCAAATTAAGTTCATCACAAAGACTTGTGCGGTTATACCTGTAAGCCACAGATATGGATTTTGTAATTTTATAAAATCAGCGACCTTGGACCTTCTTTTATTAAATTCTTTTCTCACACTACGTTAGGGTTATTTAAGCAAGTCAACACTGTATGCCCGAGTTAGTGATAGAATAAAAACTTTTCTGTTAATTATGTTATTCAATATTTTCTCTAATTTTATTTTGCGTCATGAATTTGAAATATAAATCTCAATTTTCAACTTTTTATCGTGAAATGAGGGATAGAAATTAAGAAAATATCGAATTTAATGCTGCTGATTTTAACTTTACTCTAGAATATGATTCCTAAAAGAGAAGTTAGAATCTTTTCTACGAGGAAAAAAGTGTCAAATTATTAATTTTACCGTGCGAACTTGAAAATATTTCTAAGTCTTTGGGGTGGGAATTATGCTTTTCATAATCGTGGACTTGGGGCCTCGATCAGTCCTTGTCGACAACTCTTAAAGCTCGCCTGTGTATACTGTGATTTTTCTGTAATAATAAAAATGTTTAGCGTGTATTTACAAGCACCGGTGGATGTACCAGTAGTGGTGGATGTAGCACCACTGGTAAACTATATTAACTTGGGGCAGCCCAATATATTTGAAAATTATTGGGTTGCTCTTAATGATGATGATGCAAACATCTGGGAGCATCAAGTTGGTGAAGGAGATGTACGAGAACAAGAACAAGAACAAGAACAACAACAACAACCACAACCACAGTGGCATCAAATTGTTGACAACAACAATGAAAATGAAGATGCACAATTACAACAACAACCACAACCACAGTGGCATCAAATTGTTGACAACAACAATGAAAATGAAGATGCACAATCTATAGATTCTGGATACTGGTCCAATGCCGAAACGGTCCAGAATCAGAGAGAAGAAGGTCCAGGTTTCATCCCTCCGCAAAACATCGCAGAGGAGGAAGAAGAAGTACCAGAGGAGGAGATGGAAGTTGAAGATATCATCGAGCTTTATAGAGCAAATAGAGCCGAAGAGTCTCGCCAGCAGCAATTGCTGGATATGGCGAGGATTTATTTTAGAAAGAAAATTCAGAAATTAAAAAGGAAATCAGACCGGTTCGTTCGACGAATACAGCGTCAATTAAGAGCAATTAAAACAAGAAGACAAGAGCAAGAGCAGATTATACCGCCAAGATATCGTCGCCCTAACCCTGAAGAGGATAGACCACGACGACACCGTGACATATGTTGGGGTTGTTCAAGACCATTCTATAGAGAAGGTATTCGACGGTGGAGAAGGTGCGAAGCGTGCGGTCTTTGGCTATGTCCAGAGTGTGGATTGGATGCAGTCCATTGTCAAAAAGAAGACATACTTTTTTAATTATTTATGAGTGGTTGTGAAAAATAAAAGTTTAGTGTTAATAAATAACATGCGGTCGTATGTATTCATAATAATTATGATAAAATGTGTATGAATTCATAATAATTACGATAAAATTTAGTGAAAAGTGTTTCAGTAGTTTATATAAATTGTGTGCGTATGTGTGTGTGTGTGTGTGCGTGTATGTGTGATAATTTTGATTATTTTAAATTAAATTGTTTTTTAATAATAAGAAACACGTATTTTATAAAAGTGTTTTCTACTTTTTTTATTATAATATATATTTGTGTTTTTTAAATTCATTTGTATTTCTATTAAAATACGTGTGTATATGTATTTTTGTAAATATTTTAATAATTTACAGTGAAATGATATAATATATGTAAAATGAATTATATTTTATATGTATGATTAAATTTTTTAAATTTAAAGATAAATTTTTTATTTGTGACTGAGGGGTATCATCCTAAAATTTATAACGTCAGCACCTTAACATACGACTTTTTCATATTAAAGGTGAAGATTCGGCTTCACTGTCAGTATGATAAAATTTAGTGAAAAGTGTTTCAGTAGTTTATATAAATTGTGTGCGTATGTGTGTGTGTGTGTGTGCGTGTATGTGTGATAATTTTGATTATTTTAAATTAAATTGTTTTTAATGATAAGAAACACGTATTTTATAAAAGTATTTTCTACTTTTTTTATTATAATATATATTTGTGTTTTTTAAATTCATTTGTATTTCTATTAAAGTACGTGTGTGTATGTATTTTTGTAAATATTTTAATAATTTACAGTGAAATGACATAATATATGTGAAGTGAATTATATTTTATATGTATGAATAAATTTTTTAAATTTAAAGATAAATTCTTTATTTGTGACTGAGAGTGTCATGTATCGTCCTAAAATTTTAAGTTTAATAAAATCAACACCCGTACATACGTCTTGGGTAAGGAGATTTCTTACGTTGAAATTTTAAATTTATAACGTCAGCACCCTAACACACAACTTTTTAATATTAAGGGTGAAGATTCGGCTTCACTGTCAGTCTCCATCGAAACTCCGGGCAGAAAGGTTGTTCTACAACGTGGGGATGTGCTTCCAACAGTGATCAGCTGGTATAAAATTTTTAAATTTCAAATATTGTGTATTTATTTTTGTGTGTGTGTGTATGTGTGTGCGTGTGTGCGTGTGCGTGTGCGTGCGCGTGTGCATGTGTGCGTGTGAGTATATGTGTGTGCGTGTGTGTGTGAAAGCGTGGATTTATTTCTTGGGGCACCAATGTTCCGTCTCAACAATCCCTACTTCGCCTTCTCAGTGGTCATTGACCTAGTGGTCAGTAACCTTTGGGTGGTGGAGTGGGGGTTTGTTGTGACGGTCCATGGTGCCCCTATAACTACTCACGCCCAAAAACGCAAGACTACATCAGAGTTCTCTTTTTTTCTTCTTCTAATCGTGAAGAGAGCTCCGCTGTAGCCTTGCGTTTTTGGGCGTGCATTTTATTTTAAATGTATTTTTTTTATTTTTTCTCAAGTCTCAATTTTTTTCCCTTACGTATTTTTTTCATTATTTTTTTTAACGCTTAGTTCCTACGCTTTATACAAAGCTTCGCTTCTTTCGGGCGTCCCTAGACGGCACTGTTGTTTTTCTTGTACATATTTAGGTTAAAGCCTGTTAGATTCGAAAAGATACAAATGACAGATACAAAATTATATTGGTGAGTATATCTATATATAAAAAATACATGAGGCAACGCATCTATTTTTCGTATATATAGATATACCAACCTACTAAAATAATAAAAAAAATCGATCAACAAACTTTGAAGTTGCCTGCAATGAGTAAGAGTTTGGTTTTCGCCATCAAAAACAATAGCGAAACCAAAGAATTTCTACCAGGGCATCAAGAAAAATTCATTTTGTTAGGTGATTATTCATTATAAAATATAGTTTTGAAATGTAATTTTAGAATTTAAAATAATCTCTATTTTGGTCGAAGTTTTACCTAAATTATATTTAAGTATTTTTATTGAAAAATCAAGTAATGTGACATTGTATAGTAGAATTAGTCAAGATTGAGTAATTCTACTATACAATGTCAGTAACAAAATGTCCTAAAAAAATTTTGTATAAAAATATTGTTATTTTTAATAAGCCTTGAGAATAAAATAATAATTTAAAATATTTAGTGATATAGAAACTTAAGCCAACTTTGCTTATTCAATTAAAAATTTGTATAAAAAGAATTTTGTTCTAAGTTTCGATATTGGAATCTTTACTTTTATAATGTCATTATAAAGAAATATAAAAAATTGAATTTTAAACATTTTTTCAAACTTAATTATTATTGGCCATTCTTATGGGTCATACTTTCTAAAATAAGCACATGATGATGGCAAGGATCTCCAAATGAGCTGAAACATTTTTTTTTTATTTTTTACACTAAAAAAAGAAAAAAAATCACATTGCGGATCATTTTTCATACAATATACGTTCTATACATAATAAATTGAGAAATTACTGCTATTGACGCTTTTATTTAGGTGAAAGTTTAAAATTATCTTAATTATCAAGAAAACCGACTGGAAAATTGATTTGTTGGATTTTCGAATGTATCTTTGACCAAATTTAATAAATTTTCTATAGCGATAAAATATGACGCGATTTTGACCGGGTTATCACACAAACATAAAAAACGCTGCCAAGTGCTTTGGCGCAATGCTTTCTCATAGAGCGCATTGAGTTAGAGTATTTTGATTTTATTTTTTTTAAATACGATTTTAATATAAATGTCCCTATCCCCTGTATTGAATGCTATCTTAATACCTACGAAAACTATATGAATTTTACTCTTTCTTACTTTTGCCATTTGCAAAATGTGATTCTATGATGCTCTAAAATTAAAAATGCGTTTATAAAATTAATTTTCCCAAGCTTGTCTTCTTAACACTATAACCAATAACTTGCATACAAATTTTGGAACATTTTCATCGAATAGTTTACAAAAAATACCAAATAATTGAAAAATAAACATTGTTTTAAAATTTTCAAAACGCTTTAACGTTACAACTACGCTAAGAAAACCAGTTATAAAAAGTTCATTTTATTTAGGCAATCGTAAATAATTTCTATACATAATTTTAAGCGACTTCATCGAGTAGTTTACGTAAAATATAAAAAAAATTAGAAAAATTTTATTCAAAATTTTCAAAATGCTCTAAGATTAAAACTGCACTGAGAAAATAAGATTTTCAAAGCTTGCTTTAATTAGGCAATAACAAATGATTTGTATGAAAATTTTTGAGCAAATCTATCGAATGGCTTTTGTGTAATAGAAAAAAAATGAAATATGAAAATTTTTTCCAAAATTTTCAAAATGCTCTAAAATTAAAACTGCGCTAAGAAAATAAGTTTTCCAAAGCTTGATTTATTCAGATAATAGTGAATAATTTGCATGAAAATTTTTGAGCAAGTTTATTGAGTGATTTTTGTGCAATAGAAAAGAAATTAAAAATAAAAAATTTTTTCAAAATTTTCAAAATGCTCTAAAATTAAATGTGCGCTAAGAAAAATGAAGAAAATTAGTTTTCAAAAGTTCATTTTATTTTGACAATCGTAAATAATTCCCATACATAATTTGAAGCTCCTTCATCGAGTAGTTTACGTAAAATATAAAAAAAATTAGAAAAATTTTATTCAAAATTTTCAAAATGCTCTAAAATTAAAACTGCACTGAGAAAATAAGTTTTTCAAAGCTTGTTTTATTAAGGCCATTGCAAATGATTTCCATAAAAATTTTCGAGCAAATCTATCGAATGGTTTTCGTACGATAGAAAAAAAATGAAAAATAGAGATTTTTTCCAAAATTTTCAAAATGCTCTAAAATTAAAACTACACTAAGAAAATTAGTGTTCCAAAGCTTGTTTTCTTTAGACAATAGCGAATAACTTGCATACAAATTTAGAAGCAAACTATCGATTGGTTGTCGTAAAATAAAAAATAAATGAAAAAAAAAATTTTTTTTTTAAATTTTCAAAATGCTCTAAAATTAAAAGTGCGCTAAGAAAATCAGTTGGTAAAAGTTTTTCTTCTTTTGGCAGTCGCAAATAATGTTCATACAAATTTTTAAGAAAATTCTTCGAGTAGTTTACGTAAAATATCAAAAAAATGAAATATTAAAATTTTTTTTAAATTCTTAAAATGGCTCTAAAAAAAACTGAGCTAAGAAGATCAATTTTCAATAGCTTCCCCCCCAGTTAGACAAAAAAATAAATTGCATGCAAAATTTGAAGTTAATCCATCGAGTAGTTCTCGAGATCTTATTGGCGTACTGAACACACACACACACACACACACACACACACACACACACACACACACACACACACACACACACACACACACACACACACAGACATTTTCTGGAAACCACTTTTTTCAACTCCCTGAGTCTAAATATGTACAAATTAATAAAAAAATAGAAAAAAATTTTTTTTACTGATACAATGCTTTCTCTATGAGAAAGCAAAAATAAGATTTAAAAAAAAAAAACGGTAATTTCTCGAAAACTTCATCACGGATTTTGATCTAGTACAGTGGAAAATGTTCGTTATACTTAGGACTAACACTGGTTGAATTTTTAGCTTTGTCTTTTCACTCTGTTTGCTTTAAAGTTTATTTCAATCTTTTTTTATTTTTGAACAATAAAAATAATTGATCTTTGAATAAAATCATCTAATTATTTAATTTTTTTATCCATTTTCAAGTGAAAATATCAATTTGAAAGTTTTATATATTTATAATTGTTCCCTAGCTTCACGTGACCACTCTATTACTTTTCCTTCATGTGCTATACATTAAAGATAACCTCAAAAATTTGAACTATACACGTGTGTACCGGCTGTCGAAAAGTTTATTGCTGTTTTACATTCTATTGAAACACGTTATAATGTACTAAAACCAAAATTTTTCGTATTATGTGATTATTTGAATTTATCGTTATTTTCAATCGTGGTACGTTGGATGATTATTATACCTTTATTTGTACGTTTCATTGTTACAAAATCATCTCAATAAAGAGACAATCTTACAGATTGTTTAAACTCATTCAAAAAAGATAATATAAATAGAATTATTTAAAATTATTTTATTTAATAATCATTTGGTCATGACAACGTCGAATAAAAGAGTAAAACTTTGAAATTAATGTTGGGTTTGTATTTAAAGAAATGGACTCCAATGAAGGTTGCTCCTTGCGGAGCACGAACACTCAATGTGCGATAAATGAAAGTTTCAAAACCACTGCACAATTTCCTGGAAGACAACTAAACTTGATTCAACAAAGAAGTGGATATGATGGCCATCTTAAGTCAATATATTCAAACCATGAAAAAAAAATTCATAAATTTTTATTAATTACGACAGAAGTATTGCTGCAATCCTTTGAACCACCACTCTAATCCTGTGTCAGAAAGTACATGGACCATTAATGAAGCTTTCGGAAAGAGTATAATTCAAGATTCGCTGTTATTTTGGAAGGCGAAAAAATTTGTGCGACTTTTCGTAATCTAATTCGAAAAGACTATGAACCTGCAGAGCATGTTAATGAAGTGAGTAATGGTTTTCACTCCCAGTTCTTATTCAACGTTAAATACATCAATGATTATTTTTTTCTCATTCCCGGCAAAAAGTACGTCACTAAATGTTTATTTACCGGTAAAGAAACGAAGCGTTACCAACGGGCGATTCAGTCCCTTAGTGATGCGCAGTCGTGTTGACGCTTGCACAGTTCGACTTGATGCTCTGTTCTTCACGTAGAGAGGATTATGTCTATCCTTTTCCGTCCGCTGGCTAAAAGCATAGACTCTCTTCCTCTCTCTTTCTCTCTTACAGTAAAGGCAATTCAGAATAGAAGGGATTATGTACATCCTTCTTTATTTGACGGTTACAACAACATTGAGTTGTTTTTTTCGTTTTGTTTTTTATAAGAATTTTAAACATTTTATTATTAAAATGTTACTTGTTTTATTTTAGTAAATTATAAATTGAAGTAAGTTAAAAACGAGTAATATATTTATGGTTAATTTTAATGATTGATCATTAAAGAAAGAGGAGCAGAGAAGGATAGACATATTTGGTATCGAAAGCAGCTGGCGATTGATTGCGATATTTTTATTTTAATGATTTTTCATAAAAAATAAATTACAACGGATTAGTGGGACGTACTTTTTGCCCGGGATAAGAAAAAATTGTAAATCCACCACGGGAGATAAGTTGACTATCTATTGCTCGCCTATTTGCATCCCTCGCTTCGCTCGGGACACAATTCATACGGGAGCATTTCATAGTCAACTTATCTCCTTAGGTGAACAATATATTATTATTATTCTTATTTTTATTATTATTATTTAGCATTATTGTGATTTTTTATTTTTTTAGTTGAATGCTCTTGTAGTTTTACAAAATTTAGATTTGGTCAATTCTGAAACTGAAGAATCCGATACTCCAGGATCAAATTTTGATACAACTTCTGATATGATACTTGAACAGACAAACCATTATTTCAAAGTTTTGAACTTTCAGCCTGTTCAAACATCAAAACGAATCTTACAGGACCTCAAAAGTGAATGAAGTGACTACGTTTATCGAATCATCTTTTAATGAAATATTGGGCATCGACTCTACAGATCAGATTAAAGGTACTATAATTCATTCAGATTTTATATTCATACAAAGAAGTTTTTTTACTGATTTTAGTTGATCATTTTATTTTTAGATCTTGACAACAAAAAAGACTACGAGTTAGCCGGTAAGGAAATCATGTCTAAGCTAACAGAAAAGTTGCAGACTTGTGATTCGAATAAAGACAAAATCACAGTTTCATCAGTTCTATCATTTTCTTGATGGTCATACAAAATTGCTACAGAATTTTTTGTGTCAAGATATTTAGCAGACAAAGCGAAAGAACTCGTTGAACAAGATGGTACTTTGTGTGCTCCAAAACTGAAACCGAAACATACTCTGGTGCCAAAAGTTCTTCAGCGAGTAATGGATTTCTACTTGGATCTTAAAACATTACAAGAAATGTCACGGAAGAAAGATTTCAAAAGCGTATCTATCGGTGAAGGAAAACGATAACGTAGACGAAAAAGGCTCATTTTGGGAAATTTAAAAGAAATTTACCACTTATTCAAAGAACGGTCACCTGATATCAAGATATCTTTTTCAAAGGTCGACTAATAGCGTCCAAAACACTACGTATGAGCAGGTTTATCAGAAACGCACACTATATGTGTATGCTGCATACACGAAAATTTTAACTTGATGATCACAGTGGCAGATCCGTTGCCTATGACGTACGAAGATAAGGAAGTTTATGATTTTTCTGATGTGTTGGCCAGTATTAAGTGCGATTCAGTTACAGAAGCTTGCTATTTGGGAACTTGTGCCAGTTGTTCCGATGTTTTGTTCCGATGGAGTTTGTAGATGCAATAATTAAAATACTTGCATCGAACGAAGTGTTAACTATAACTTATTAGCAGTGGGTTAGTGTCGATCGGTATTCACTAGGAACCATAGTTAAACCAGCTGACGAGTTTGTGGACAAGCTAATAAAAAATCTTGGACAACTTTCGCCTTATCACTATATCGTGAAGCAGCAAGCAGAATTTTTAAGACAAGCCGGGAGAGTTGTCACTGAAGAGCAAGTCGTCGTAGTGGCCGATTTTTCTCAAAACTATTCCTTTGTTCTGCAGAACAGTGGGAAAGGCATTTACTGGAACAATGCACAAGCTACAGTTCATCCATTTTGCTGTTATACAAGAGGCGATAAACCACAACTCTTGAAATATGTAGTTATTTCGGACGACTTGGAGCATCGCACGTCAGTCGTGAATTATTTTTAGGCGTTGTTGATCAATTATTTGAGAGGAAAGATTCCTGAACTGGGAAAGATAATTTATCTATCTGAAGGAGCAGCGTCCCAATATGAAAACAAATTCAATGTCTTGAACTTGCGTTTGCATGAAGATGATTTTGGCATCTCAGCAGAGTGGCACTTTCTTTCTACTCCGCATGACAAAGGTCCTAGCGACGATCTTGGACGCACGATAAAGCGATTGGCAGCCCGTGTAAGCCTGCAAGCACCCTCTAGTGAATAAATCAAAGCTCTTAAACACTTGTATGAATGGTCTCGAGAACATATAGAGGGCATAGACGTTGAATTTGCAGATAAAAACTCGATTGCAGCACACAGAAAAGAAAATCAGATTTCAATATGCAGTATTTCTTCTTGGAAGTCGAAGCCACCATTCATGCATCCCACAACCAAATGGTTCTGTGAGAATGAAAACACATTCTTTGCAAGACGAAGGGCAATTGTTTAATGCAGCTGAAAAATGCAACTGGGCTTACAGCAGATTTCAACGTCACCAATTTTTACTAGGTAAATTTGATGAAAAATTTTTTGTGATAAAAATTGTTAGAATAATTCTATATATATAATTCTATATATATATATATATATATATATATATATATATATATATATATATATATATATACTTTTGCAGATCAGGTGCAAGAAGAAGCCACCAGACAGAGTAAAAAACAAAAAGGAAAAAACAAAAAACTGACTAAAATTGATCAATGAATACTCGAACAGCTGTAATCAGATAATTGTGTTTCCGATAATGAAATAAAAATGACTAAAAAATATCACAATTATTATTTTCTGATAAAAAAGGTTAAAACAAACTAAAATAAATTGATAGTTCTATTAAGAGATCAATTATTTTTATCGTTCAAAAATAAAAAAAGATTAAAATGAACTTCAAAACAAATAGAGTGAAAAGACAAAGCTGAAAATTTAACCAGTGGTAGTCCTAAATATAACGAACATTTTCCACTTTACTAGATCAAAATCCGTGATAAAGTTTTTGAAAAATTAACGTGCTGATTATAGAAAGAATGACCCTTATAAAATGAAAATGTATTTATTATTAATTGATAAAATGGAGATATGTTTTTTTTTAAACAAATTAAATCATCAAAAATATTTCCATTATAACATTGTAACTGTTGACTTTCATTATTGCATTCAATAATAAATGTAGATCTTAGAAACAAGTTTTTTCATTTCAAAATTTCAAAAATGATTTTCTAAATATTGTTATTTTAGAAAATGTCAGTTGTTAAAAATTTAATGTTATTAATTGTTGTCTCCAATATTAATTAATACAAATCCGCTATTTTCAATATAAGTAATTATTTAATAGCAATTGCGGTCTTCTGATTGAAAAACTCAAGTATAGTCTAGGCTTTTCAGATAGAAATTACTTTGAATACAAATTCTACTTTATATTGGAGTCTCTATGGACGTCTATAGATTCACTTTATATTTGTCTGTAAGGCTGGAATTCATAAACCCAACTCAAGTAATGGTTGCTACTCAAATCTTTTGTCTTTGTCTCTCTCATTATTAAAAAAAAATGAAAGTTATTTACTACTGTCTGAAGAAAACAAGCTTTGAAAAACTAATTTCCTCAGTGCAGTTTTAATTTTGAAAATTTTCAAAATAATCTTTACTTTTAATTTATCTTCCATTTTACGTTAATCATACGATAAATTTTCTCCAATACTTTTATACAATCAATTCGCTATTGTCTGAAGCAAACAAGCTTTTGAAAACTAATTTTCTTAGCGTAGTAACAATTTTAGAAAATTTTAAAGAATTTTAAAAAAATATTCGATTTTTCTTTTTTTATTTTTGTTATTTTACATAAAATACTCGACAGATTTGTCCTAAACTTTGCAGGAAAATTATTTGTGACTGCCAAAAGAAGGGAGATTTTTGAAAACTTATTTTCTTTGGTTAGTTTCCATTTTTGAGCATTTTAAAAATTTCGAAAGAGAAATTTTAAAATGAGAATTGTATTTATTTAGCCAATGAGATCTCGAAAATTACTCGATGGATTTGCTTTAAATTCTGCATACTATTTATTATTTTATCTAAGTAAGTGGGAAGCTATTGAATATTAGTTTTCTTAGTGGTGTTTTAATTTTAAAACTATTTGAAAAATTGAAAAAAAAATTTTGATTTATTAATTTTTTTTTTTATTTTGCGTAAATTACTTGATAAATTTGCTTTGAAATTCGCATGAATATTATTTGCATTTGTCAAAAGTAGTATGATTTTTAAAAACCTATTTTCTTAGCATTGTTTTAATTTTAGAAAATTTATAAAATTTTTAAAAGAAATTTTATTTTCCATTTTTTTTCCATTTTACGTAAACTACTCGATAGGTTTGCTCTAAAATTTGTATACAAGTGATTTGCCACTGTGTTTCTAAAACAATCTTTTGAAATATAATTTTCTTCGTGTAGTTCTTTCACCATTTCTTTTGATTTCTGATTCAACGCTTTCACTTACTCTCTTTTCACTTTCTCATTTCCTCTTTGCCTTTCTATCTTAGATTGATCCTCAATTTTACCCTATTTTCATCCATTCCTGACTCTCTCTTCCTATTTCCTAATCACTCTCTCACACTTACTAATTTTTTTTAATAGAAATTATATTTTTTACATTAAATACACATTTAAAAAATTTTTATCACTTTTTTTTGCACGTGTAAACAATGTAGGGAAGAGAGGGGCTCATGAAACATTATAGAGAAAGAAAGAAAAAGAGGGAAAACCGCAAGCCGCTATTCTTTCTTTATTTATTCAGACTTGTAATGTGTATGCATGTATACATATTATATATCTGCGTTTTACATCAAGTCAGTCCTGCAAGTTTTTCTTTATATGTATTTAGTATCTTGCTTTGCCTTGAAGGCACGGATGCGCATCCTATATACACAAACTTTCGTTTCATTAGTTCCATTGCATCTAGCGTCATAAAATCAATCCACTCCTGTATAATTTTTTTTATACATCGCTTTTGGGAGGTGTACACTGCAGTTCAGGTACTTTTCCCAACCTAGACTAAAATCATGAAAAATTTAAAGTTTTGTTTCTCGATAAAAAATTATCGTACAGAGCTTTACTAGATCTCATTTTGAAGGCTTTGTAGAAACCTTCAAAATGGATGAGATAACATTAACACTTTTCCATTTTTTATGGGTTTTATGGCGTCATTATAAAAAAAAAAATTTCAATCTTTCTTTCAGAACTTTGATGCGATTTCTTTTTATGGGTGATTGTTGTATTAAAAATTACAACTACTATTTGAAAGCTCTTTAAAAAAACTACAAAATCCATGGTCGATAAATTTTTTTAAACATTTATTTTAATAGCTATATGCGGTTTTCCACAAAAATAATGGTTTTTGAAAAAGTAGTTCCAGCTCTGCAGGCTTTGAGTTTAAAGAAAAATCGTATTAAGAAAAAATGTTGCATTTTGTGAAAACGTTCAATGTATTAAGTTCAAAAATATAATAAATGAAAATTTTTTTTCAACTATTTACTATAGAAAATTTTTTTATTTTATAAAAAAAACAAATATGTATTTAGGCAAAATAAAAAAGAATGAAAAAATAAGAACAAGAAAACGTTTTGTTATATGTAAGGTAAATGTACCTATTATTGGCCGTTGAGGGGCGCGTGGAACATTTGATAAGATTATTATTAACATAAATTTAAAAAATGATTAAAATTTTTGGATATATAGACAAACGTTGATTTATTTGATTGTTGAAAATGAAAAAAAGTCAATTAATCAACAACAATAGTGAAATAAACATAAAAGTATTATCAATTCAAGGTACCAGTACTTGGACCAGCAAAATAATGATGTCTTAGTGTTCCAAAATACTGGTACGATTTATTGGCCACTTGTATATGCAAACATTTATAATTTTATATTTATTTTATAATATTTTTAATTATTTTATAAATAGTTATTTATAAAATAATTAAAAATTTACAATTAATTTACAATTAATTTACAATTAATTGATAGAATAAAAAATCAATTATTCAAGTGTATCATTAGAGTGCGCTTTAAGGTTAGGTTTGATATCATATGATTTTAGCTGTAGGTAGCCCCCTGCAAATTACTGAGACGTTGAATTACGAACTGATTTATCAATACCAATAGATGCCCACACAAAATTTTAATTTAAAATGTGTATAAAATTCATTTTTTTCTAATGTGAAATATATTTTAATGTACATAAATAATGTAGCAACTAATTTGATGTGCATAAAAAAATTCTTTTACAATTTTATTTTCTTACTCGTGAACGCACTTTTCTTCATCAGTACGTAAGAAATACATGGACACTCGCCTAGGTTCAAAATCACAAAATTAAAGTCGATTTTTCAGCTTGAAGTATAATTATTATAGTTTAAATTTTGTTTCTTTAAGTAATTTAATGTATACAAAACAATAATCAACGGTAGTTCATAGTTTACTTTGCTCTAAAATCTTAAAAATTAATATATTTTTTTATGTGGGCAAGTACTGGTCAGTGGCCAATGATAGGTACTTTTACCTTATATGTTATAACAGAAAAATCTTTTTTATAATAAAAACATGGAAAACAAAATTTTTTTTTAATTTCATTTTAAAACCTGATACATTGATTGTTTTTACAAAATGCAACATTTTTTCTTATTACAATTTTTCTGTAAACTCAAAACCTACAGAGCTACAACTACTTTTACAAAAACCATTATTTTTGTGTAAAACCGCATACAGCTCTTAAAATAAATGTTTAATAAAATTTATCAAGCATGCATTTTGTAGTTTTTAGAAAGAGCTTTTAAATGGTAGTTGTAGTTTTTTAATACAACAATCACCCATGAAATCGCATCAAAGTTCTGAAAGAGAAATTAAAAATTTTTTTTATTATGACGTCATAAAACCCATAAGAAATGGAAAAATGTTCATGTTACCTCTTCCATTTTAAAGGTTTCTACAAAACCTTCAAAATGAGACCTTGTAAAGCTCCGTACGATAATTTTTTATCGAGATACAAAACTAAATTTTTCATTATTCTAGTCTAGGGTGGGCAAAAGTACCTGGACTGCAGTATATATCGACAGTAAAGAAGTTTCACTTCAAAAATAAAATAAAATCATTCTAAATCAATGACATCTATGAGAAAGCGTTGCACTGAAGCACTTGGCAACGTTATTTTATTTTGTGTAGAAAACTGTTATTATTCAATTGTATAAAATTTACCAAATATAAAATAATTTTTTCATGCCTTGTAAACTTAATCTTATGAAATATAAATTTTTAACATATGCAGAATCAGTGAAATTTAATTTTAAATAATTTGCTATTATAGTCACAGGAAATAAAAAAAATATTTTCATTATATGAGCCGTTGGGTTACAAAACCAAGTTTGCCAAATTCTTCATATAAGGTTGGACTTATTAGGTTTTGCAACTCAACGCTTCATATTATTTTCGTACCAGTTAAACACATTAAAAAATAGATTATTTTTAAGTTTTAATTATTTCATTAAAATTATTAAATTTACTTCTATAGTCACAAAAAGTGAAAAATAAAAAAAATTTCATTATTTTATTTTGGTGCTAGTAAACATTTATGAAATAAGTATATTTTTTTAGCAACAATAATTTTATGATAAAATAAATACGTTAAAATTGCATTTTAAAAATTTAAATTAAATTACACAAATTCAATGAGTCACTTGTCAGCGTTTTTGTTTTCTTAAAGCCCTTTATTCTAGAAAAGTTATTATTTAGTTTCTAAAATTGAATAACGAATTTTTAAAAAAGTATATTTTAGGCAAGTCTACGTATAGAACAATACTGTTTTATGGTGCTGTTAATCTAAAAAGTTTGAACATATCATCTGTATTTTCTACATTTATTGTATAATATACTATTTTATAGTAAAAGTATTAAAAAGTATATTTTGAAGCGTATATCGTCAAATCAGAAAACTTATTATAACTGTTATAATTTTATTATTATGTTAAGAAGCTCTAATAACAGATATTTTGCAAAATAAATTCAGCACGAATTCATGAAATTAAATAAAAACTAAATTTTTTTTTCAAATATTTAAAATAGCAAATAGTATACAATAGAAATTGAATAATTAATTATACACATAACATATTTAATCAGTAAAATATATACCCTAAGAATCGATAGAGGTAAGAACTATTGCCAATATTTGTATAAAATTAAAAGCATGTTGTAATAAGTAGTCATTTTCGATAATACAAATACGAGAAAGTGATTTGAACCGCGTGAGGACGTTTGCGCCCAAGCAAAGTGAGGGTAAGAAGTTTATTTAAGGTTAAAATCATTTTTCCTTTTAAATAACGAAAAAAGCTTATTTTCAGATAAGCATTTTTATAAGTGCATACGCAAAAACAAGCTCTGCACACGGAGAGCGAGAAAAGCTTTTTCATCACACCACGCGTAAAGTGCGTACTGTTCTCCCTCTAAACTCAGCCTAAAATACATCGAGTACGCCTTATTAATTTTCAAGTTTGAGCCCATCTACGTATACTCTTTGTTTAATGCGTTCTTAAAAACGAAGACACTCGCAGCGCCGAAATACTATATTTAAATAAATGAAGTGGCCAGAATGCGAACTTCGATTCATATAACTCGTGGCGCTAGTCGTTATTTCTAATACGCGTTTTATGTCTGAGTTAACCAGCTGACTTTCGTGTTTCAAGTCGATTCGAGTTTGTTCAGTTTTGTTAATATATTAGGTTTTACACTTAAAAGAATACGAGATACAAAAATAACATTAGTTAGTATATTTACACATAAAAAATACAAGAGACAATGTATTAGTTATATATATATATATATATATATATGTATTGCGACGATGCTATTTCAAGCATCGCGCTTAAACCGGGTTCCGCGCTCAACCGCTACAAGGCGTTACTCCCGCAATGGGAATAGAGCGCTCCAGAGCATATAAGTCGGCAAGACGGCCGGCTAAAACGGACTCTCTCCCCGCTCCCTATGTAGAGAAGTTATGCTTTACATAGTGAGAGCTCACCTACGTGTTTCAATGTGTATAAGGGGGATTCCTATACACATTGCAGACCGTTCTTACCTGGGCTTAGCTTGACTAAGTTTTCCATCTATTCCCAGTAACTATGTATAAGGGGGTTTCCTATATATAGTTTCCTATCTCTTACCTCCACCTTTTCGGTCGAGGTAGTTCCTCCGCCGGTCGATGGAGTTTCCACGACTAGCTCATCTTCTCTTTGTCTATCCTGAGACTTGGAGGTAGCATTATCGTGTCTTCCTGCGACACTGACCTGCTTCCAGTCTATATCGGATGTCATCGAGACATAGCTCATATTATCCACCGCCGGTAAAGTAGATTCCGACCGTAACCGCCGTCAATAATATCGTAGCCTGTATATAGTTTATTATCTTTCCTTTATTAATAATAAGATTGTTAAACCGCGTCACCGGTAAAAATAAATACCGACCGCCAGAAAGAGATCAATTAAATCTCATAACCTGTAAATAGTCTACATTTCTTTTATCCTAGTTTGTAACCGATACCGTTCGGAATTTATCATTAAATATAATCTTTGTTAAGCCGCGTCGCCAGTAAAAATAATACCGACCGCTCAAACACATAATTTAACCTTAGTTTTGCGCGCCGCCGTATCCGGCCGTTATTCCAAGATTATCATTAGATTAATTAACCTTGTATTAGTTTTAAGTTAACTCAATAAATGCAAAGAATATTTATTGTGAAAAATATAAAATGCACGACTCATACTCATTTACCAGTTCCGCTAAACCTGTCCTGTAAATCCGCCCCGTCATTTACCACTTTAGTTTTTAAGATTTGTTATTTCATCAATTTAATTATTATTTAAACGCCATAGTGAATTTCTTTTCCTTTAATATTAATTACAGTTAATTTTTTACATTTCTTTTATTACAGTTAACTTTTTATTATTAAATTCATTCTATTTTTATTATTAAATTCAGTAATTTCAATTTAGTTTATAAGTTTGAACTTTGGCTTATTCGAACCTCCGACCGACCATCTTCCAGCATCAACCCTCAGGTAAAAGTAAAAGTCTGATGCCGCCGACGTCAACGGGTTGTCCACCACAGCTTGCCAGAAAAGCCAAACGTTACAGTATATATATATAGATATACTAATCAATGTAATTTTTGTATCTTGTATCTTGTATTTTTTTAGTGTAACGATCCTATCGCGTTTATGCAAGTTTTGTTTGTCGATGTTCAAGGAATTATCATTCGCGGAATATTGTGAATTAATATTAGTGCGCGATAGTGAATTATTAATTCGACAATTTTATAACGCACTTTCCGCTTGATGTGGTGAAAAGTCGTATATACACCTCGAGAGTGCAGTAAGCAAAGCAGGCCCTGTGTGTATCATATGCCCTCGCTACACTCGGGCGTGAACTAACACACAGGGCGTACTTTGCTGACTGTACTCCCTCGGTGAATAATATACTGTTTCTTGTCGATAATACTTTATATCAAATTACCGACCTAGGAGCAACATTTATTTCTACAATTTATGACAATTTTTTAATTTTTAATGTAATTTTATGCAAAACAAGTGTAAATAAAAAGTTTTATTGTTAAATAAAAATGCATTGATAATAATAATTATTATTATTATAGTAATAATAATAATAACAATAATAAATATAACAATAATAAGGATATATTCTTGATCTTGCTAAAAAACTGCTGAAAAACTGTTTCAAATTTTTTCTTTTTTAAATTTTTTTAAAAAATAACAAATAAGAACATATTGCATAAAGTAAAAAACAATTTGTTATTAACGCTTTTAGGCGTTCTAATCCCATTAATTTTAATCAATTTTGTTTAATATTTTTTATTTTAATGATTGATTCATTCATTTAATCAGATATTCAATATTGTTTGAAATGAACTAACTATTTCATTATTGTATAAAAAAGGATAATTTAATTTCGCAATTTCAAGCATTATAGTTATTTTAAACGTAAAAAGTCATCTTAATGTTGGACTAATTTTTACTTTTAAAATCTATTCTTTTTTTTTTTAAGTGTAAATAATATTTCAATCCTAATATTGAAATTTATAATAATAATAAATACACTTAACTAAGAATAGAAAAAAAAACGTTCAACAAATTTTTAAGAATAAAAAAATATTGTTTATTTTTATTTTTAAGAATAAAAAAATATTGTTCATTTTTATTTTTAAGATTGCAATTATTTTAAATGATTGCGATCTTGATTTTCATGATTGAAATTCAAGACTTTTAAGAAATATGATTTAATTTTTAAAGAATGATAGCAATGTTTGGTTAATAATATAGATCAAGTTAAAAAAAAATAATTATTAAATAACGAAAATCTATTCTTTTATTTACAATCTATATTTCTTATAAGAATATTTATTATTTTACCAAAAAATCCAATAAGAAATAACTTTATTGAAAAAGCTGAAATCACTTGATTTTCATCACTGAAGGGTAATTCAACCTGTGATACATATGTATGTATCACGCGTACGTAATGCGTGCGTATACTTTTTATTCTCTTGCTCACAACTAACGTCGCGTTACGTTACATATGTATCACAGGTTGAATCGCCCTTCTGTGTATAAAAATTTTTCTCTTCAAATTTTTGTTTTTTTTTTAAGCCGCATAATGATTTAAGGAATTTTTTACGGAATTTATTTGTTTATATACAATATATATATATGAAATAATATTTGAGTGTAAATAAAAAAGTGTGTAAAACACATTTTTAATGAAATAAATGAAAAAAAGTTATGTATATTTACGTATACAAACTTAAAAAAATATTTATAAATATTAAAAAATTATTAAACTATTTTTAGCGTTTTTTTATATATTTTTAACCAAATAATGTAGATATTAAATATTATTTTAGTGTAAATACAATAATAATAAAGTGTAAAAAAATGTGGGTAAAACATAAATTTTTAATGAAATAATTTGAAAAAAGTTATGTATATTTATGTATACAAACTGTCACAGTATTCTACTGTGTTCGAATCTTGCGCGCTTGGGTAAAATTAAACGACACGCGCTCAGTTATATACCTCATCTGAGTTACGTGAAGAAGCAAGTAACTCGACGAACAGCGCGTGCGCCAAGAGCAAGAAAGCCACGAGGCACAGGAGAACATTTCCAGCGGTTCATTAGCGCACACGTTGGCTTATATATTCCTGAGCTGTGCGCCAGTCATTTTTTTAGCGGCCTAGAGGCACGCATCGTAGTCATATTCTTACGGCTTCATTTAAGTTTTCACTTAATACGTTGGTGTAGTCCCGCTATATAGTTTTGTGTAAAAAGGAAAAAGGAGTTCGCTGCTATAAGGAAACGCTGGCAGCATCCTCTGCGTATGATTGGTCTTGGCTGTCCTCTACGAGCCTCAGCAATCAGGAAACCAGCGGGGTGCAGCGTATAGTCTCTGCGTTGGCCACGTCGGTAGATTCTCGTAAAACGTGTTAAGAAGCTTTTACGCGTTACTGTAAGTTATTTGTAAGATTTTGTCAACTAGAGCTTTCATGACTCGAAGTGTACTAAAAGTATACGCGTGCGTTCAAATATATAAAATATTTTAGTTCGCGTCGCGTCCTTCCCTATAACTATCTCTTTCTAAAGAACAGCTTTATCATAAATCGATTATTATTATATCAACTATAATTCTTAGTTTATTACCTAAATCCAAATTCTTTATTTTGTATTCAATTTTATCATTTTTAATAAACTCACGTTAAATGCAAAGTCTCTATTTTATCTTTATTGCATGCGAATATAACATATAAAGTCTGTATCCTTTACTTACCTTGACACCTCCGCAGTCCTTATTTTCAATATTGCATAAGATATATATTTTTTATATAAAGTATTGGGTAAGTTTAACTGAAAGAGTTAAAATTCAGAAAATTAAGAAAACTGTGCTAGCGGCAACGCGTCTCTCGATCAGGTAAGAGAGAGAGAGAGAGAGAGACGCACAGTGACAAGTTTATAGAGCGAGACCTCGTCGCACATCAATCAAATTTACCAGCTAGCATTAACGGAGTTTGCCGCATAATGAATAATAAATTTCTTAAGATTTTTAGCTATTCCGTATATAGTAAAATTCATAGACTTAGCTAGAATAAAATATAATTAAAAGATAATTCTTTTTTGTAACATGCACAAAATAACCGTTACAAAACTTAAAAAATATTTATAAATATTAAAAAATTATCAAACTTAAAAATAATAAACTTTTTAATCAAAATAAAAAAAGAAAGAAAAAATATTGATGTTTGCTCGGAAATCGAACCTCCAAGCAAAAATTTCCACGCCCGACGCCTTGGTCGCTTAAGCTATGAAGGCATCAGTAATTTAATGCTAGGACGCAGCTTATGTTTATCGGCCCCTACCATTATTTTTTTATTTATCACTTAAAAAATATTTAAAGTCATTTAACATTTAATAATATTACTAAATTATTATTTTCAAATGTTTTACATAACTGAAATGTAAATAATACAAAAAAAAAATTATGTTTTTTCAATATATTACTTATATTCAATATTATATTACAAAATAAACATCAATTAAATTCTTAATAACATTTTGAAATAAGTTTTATTCATAATTTCATTAATTTCATACATTTTATAATTTTTTAAAATTTTTTTCAAAGTTTAAAAATAAATGAGTATAATTTTCATTTATGCGTTATTAAATACACTAAAATTGATTTTTCTCGTTTTGAATCTGCGCTTGTAACAAGAGAGCAATTTTCTTGTGACTTTATAGAATTATCGTAAAAAAATTTAAAAAATTGAGTCAAAGAAAAGACTAAAATTTCTAATATTCCAAAATCTCTCTTCAACAATTTTTCAAAATTAACACGCACTAAATTCTGTCGATGGCTCTACTACTCTTCACACTTTAATGAAAATTCTATTTATTGACTCCAAAAAGTAGGTAAACAAGGGGGATTCTAGCCCAGGGGAGATTCTAGCCCAGAGGGATTCTGGCCCACTGCATTTGTAGCCCACTACTTGTCGCGACAGGTTAGAATTTAATTAACTCAAGTTTGTAGCAACTTTAATAACCCAAGTTTATGATTTTTAAACAGTTTATTACGTTTAAATTTTTTGTGGCTCTGAAAAGAGCCGATTTAAAGTTTTTTATATTTAATATTTGGGGGTGGTATTTGTGATTTATATTTTTCGTAATGCTCCTTCCATGACATCTTCTCTTTTTTAGAAGAATCAATAAGAGAAGTATACTTGTTAGGTTTATCGGTGGTGCTTGGACTTTGTCCCATGATGGAATAATACAAGTCATGACACGCTTCTACTTTTATAGTGATGAGAGCTCTATGTAATCATTTACTTACACTCCATAGGTATTTCCAAGGGCAAGCGACTCTCAGTAAAATATTTTTTCAGGAGTCTGACGTTATGTAGAGCACAACAAGCTTCATACATTCCATCGTGATGGGGGCAAACAGTCACTAGCTTTATCTTATCCAGCGGTGGATAACCTATCTCTGTAATATCGGTAACGTTGAACTTAAAGCGCTCTAACCATCTTTTTTTTATACTTCCCATCACTAAAATTTTGCTAGCATCTTGTAGAGCTTCTTTAAGAATGTTTCCTATTTCGGCGTAGGGAATCATACCAGAAGGCCAAGACAAACCACGATAATATTGTTCAAACCATTTGTTTTGCATCTTATATTTCTCTGTGAGTCTTCGCCAAGCAAACGGTTCTTTAAAAAGTAGTACGACCGGATCAGAGTCGTCGTTCAATGGAACTGTAGCCAATTCTTTTAAAACATAGTCATTACCAGGCTGCTTGAAGCCTTGCATATCGACCAAGTACTCCATTGTGAATGACTCTTTTGACGATAAACATCCAATTTATAACTATTTCCCCACTACTTGGACAAGTTTTCGTACATCACCATTGACAGGATTGTACTCGACTACGCGATCGTGTATGATCAAACAGTAAGCTGATGTTCCAGCAAGAATATTATTTCTTGATTCAAATTCCAAGCGAACATCCACAGGAGCGCTTTTCAGAGACTCGTTTTGTTTCGAGCAATCGATTACAATCAACGGCACATAGTCAATGAAATCTTGCTTTTTTAAGAGTGGTTCTGCATCTTTCTCATAGTACGCAGGTTGAAAATTAGCATACATATCGTATAACATAGCAAATTGATTACGTTCAATATTTAAATTTAGATTTCCATATGGATAGTATTGCGAATTGAGGAAAAGCTTTACATTACTTATGTTGCAGTGATCAAAGCGACTCACATTGGCTGTTTTTAGATTTTTTCGATTCGTTTGAAAAGCTAGAATAACAAAACGTGGCTTTTCCAATTGGTTAGAAGTTTTAACAGTCCAAACGTGTTTTGATGTGGTTGGAAGTAGCGGATACTCGTACAAGTCCCAACTGCGGAAACTCATTGCAATCGGTTTATCTTTTTCAATATGATTGAGTAAGCGAAGTTTGTAGGCATTTAATAATATTACATAGGGCATAAGCCATTCTATTCTTTGCAAATTGATCTGAAAATCTTCGTATCTATTTTCATGATGCGTCTGAACTACCGCATTCAAATCATTCCTAGATCTTGTCAGTATAAGTTCATGTTTTACATTAACTACAATTTTACGATGGTCTTCAGCGAAACCGAAAATCATACTCAGAGGAATAGATAAGTCAAAGTAACCTGCCTCGTCGTTTACTTTTAGATTCTCCTCTACATCAACCCAACCAGCGTTCTCAAGAATTGACTCTTGACTAGAACAAAAGGAAAGCCATACTTTCATAAGTGTAGTTAAACCAACATTTTTACATTTGTCAATCTCCACAGCATTGATTTCATATCGGATTTCTTCAAACATATGACAGATGGCGTTATTGACTAGAACCGTATTAGCTACCGCGGTTCCATCAGCTTTCACGATTCTACCACAAATGTGGAGTGAACTACGGGATGGTAAAAGTCATAAGTCTTGATGTTGAATAGATATACGAATCTCATCACTATTATTAAATGAAGATGCGGAATAAGGTTAATGAGCATGTACCTCATAATGTTCATCAAACTTCACTCCCGACTGTATGCTCAGAATTCCTTCCATATTTTTGAAAACAACAGAAGAATATACAAGTTACTTTCCACCACGGATTCTTAGTCCGAGACTTCTTAGGAACTGAATGTTTTGCCGTGTTGGCGCTTTTTTTGTCGTTCGACGACTGATGACTAGTCGACATGTTGACTTACTTATATAGCCTCTACCAACTTTAGTGTTGTAAACGATACCCATTACGTTTGTTTGAGATGTAATCTTATTGTAATAATTTCTCCTCGAAAATTAATCAAGTGTCCGTCTTGATCGACTATCCGTACTTGAATGTGATCTATACTCTTGACGCTGATCGGAAGATAAATGACTGGAGATGGAACTTCGATGATCTTATATCTCGGTGGGACTGCAGGAAAGAACTCGTGTATGGTATGCACTCGTCGATTGTTTATATAGGCGCCAGAGGTTATGTTGCACTCAACTTGGAGTGCGTTAACTTTTAAAATAGCTACTGGTAAATCAGAATCGTGAGCGATTTTTTCTGTAAGAACACGTTGAGTAAAACCCAACAATGAACCTATGGAATCTTGTGGTCGAAAATCAGTAGGATGACTGCAGGTTATAACACAACGTAGCGTGCTATTATTGGGTTTTATATTGATTGAAATTCCTTTTGATGCTAGTGCCTCACGAAGATAATTTTTTATATATTTAATTTCGTAACTTCCAGTCGGTAATGAAATTCCTTCCTTACCAACGTAGAACTTATTATTTCCACTATCAATGTTAGGTATTGAGTTGAAGGTCAAAAGACCAATTAATCCAAGAACATAGTTCTTATCGGGTGAAAGTTCGATCGGAGGAAAATACTGAGCTTCGAGCACTGATGATGTACTAGAAAAACTTAGCGTCAATGAATCTTCCATGATTGTTCAATGGATAATGAGAGATAGCTAATTTGACTTCCCTTTTTTAAGTTTTTTACTCAAAAACTTCAAACATAAATGACCACAATTAAATGTATCATAGTCTTGATACCTCTCATAGTTATATTTGACCTCATCTACTCCCAAGTATAGCATTAAATCCAATAGTGGTTGAAGGTCTCCGCAAGAATCGAAATAAACAACGTTTTTGCCTCGTTTTCGATAAGCTACCCAATGTGTACCTGGACCATCTACATCATCGAGATTAACGATCGCTGTTTCGTGATAATGAGGTCCACTCTTTTGTAAAGCATTTCGCATGAAAACTCCTCGAAAATTTGGAATTTTTAGTATTTTAGCATACTTTATGAGATCATAATCTGTCAAAACTCTTTGCGGTAACCTTACTTTGAGGATCTTTTTTTTTTTAAACCAGACTTTATATGAAGACCAAGTCCTGTCTTGTAAGGTTTTAAATAAAGACCTTTACCTAAAGCTATTTCTTCCATCTTTTGATTATGTCTTTGCTTTTCTTCTAATTGTTTTTGAGCAGCTTTTGAATCATTAACTGCTTTAGTTATACCAACCGCACCACCTGCTAAACTACCGATTGCACCGAGACCTGCAAAAATAGGTATGAGGAATGGTAAGAATCCTCCTACTTTAGTTGGAATTGATAATCTGCGAGGTACTCTGACTTCATGTTTACCACCTGCTTTTCTCACAGCACTTCGAGCAGCCTCTAAAGCAGAGAAGATAGCTTTACGAGCACACTTACTAGGTTTCATAGATTTGGAAGCGGCTCTAATTATTTTATTAAGAGTAACAGAGGGAGTCTTCTTCTTTTTTGCTCCCATTCCAAGTTTAGATTTTACTTTCATAGCGTTTGCAATAGCGAATGCAGCTGCTTTCTCACCAATACTAGCATCTTTCGATGAAACTCTTCCCCAAGCTTTTTCTCTTAAAGCATTATCAGCGGTATTTCTAACCTCAATATTTTCACGATTCTGTGAATAAGCTATATCGTGCTCCTTGCAGGCTTTGTCGAGTGGATTGATTCCCGGATCACCTCTTGCTAAACGTTTGGCTAATTTTGTCCCTGGTCCACAATATTGATATCCCGGTAGATAAAGTTCCAGTGGAAGATTATTAATGATTTTATTAAGCAAACCACGACCGCGTCGTCAATATATGATCATAACACTTTGAAGTTCAAAGGATAACTAACCCATTGGGTATATAAGCAGCGTATTTATAGACGATCGAACAGTCGCAGTTTGTGTCTGTCGAGATGAATTTCAAAGAGCACTCTGTAAAACTTTCGATAGCAAATTCCGATGCTATTTCGGAGCAAGAAAATAAATCAAAGAAACATGGAAATTTACTTCCAGACAGTATAAGAGGTGTATTTTGCGGACCATTTAATTGTGGTAAAACTAATAGCCTACTCGCACTCATAACACATCCTAATGGTCTAAGATTTGAGAATGTCTACGTCCATTCGAAATCTCTTAATCAAGCAAAATATAAGTTTCTGAAAGAGCTCTTAGAGCCACTAGAAAGTATGCAATACTTTCCATTTAGCGAACACGAATCAGTAATATCTCCGGATAACGCTCTTCCAAATTCTATAATGATTTTCGACGATGTAGCTTGTGAAAAACAAGAACACATCAGGGCATACTTCTGTGTGGGTAGACACAAGAACGTTGATTGTTTCTACCTCTGTCCGTCTTATGCCCGAATCCCAAAACATCTCATAAGAGATAATGTTAATCTCTTAGTTATCTTTCGTCAAGATGATGTCGATCTGAGACATTTATACGACGATCATGTTAACTCTGACATGACTTTTTTACGTTTCAAAGAATTGTGTTCTAAATGTTGGATAGATGATAAATATGGATTTCTAATGATTGACAAAGATAGTCCACTAAATGCTGGTAGATATCGAGAGGGTTTTGATTGTTTTGCTATAAATATAACTCATACTTAGCGGAGATTCATCAATCTATCTTTTAAACTCAAAGAGATAACATGGCATACCTTAAACAAAAGAAAGTCTTACTCCAGCAACTTATTCAAGCGCGTAATGCTGTGAAACGCAAGTTTGACATGTTAAAATATGGAAAAGAAATTACGGATAGAGTTGTTCAACAAACTCTTAAACCCATCATTGACCCACTTAAAGAGATTGCTTTTGAAAGCAAGAGAAAAAGAAGAAGACTTATTCCTGAAGAAGAAGAAGAAATTATTCTACCTGAAGTTAAAAAATCTGAATCCGATGAAGAATTGGAGCATACTATACAAAATGATTCTTCGCATTCTCTTGAGACTTTGTTTGAATCTGCTAGCGAAGATTTTACAGAAGATTTGCAATATAGAGAATTGGATAAAGTTTATGGTGTACGTAGGGAGGGTGATAAACTTTTTCTCGGTAATACATCAATACATATTGAAAAAACTTATGTGCAATTAGGAACTGAAAAGTTCCCGAAAACTCGAGGATTGTACGAATTGCTTGTTGAGAAGCATCCATCTAAAAAATTAGTAACTCAAAAAGATTTAGATAACTATCAAAAGATCCTGGAACTGACATATGCTCATAAAAAACGTTTCAGAAACGATGAAGGAATTCGTTCGCATACTAGTAAAAAGTTCGCCAGCATTATTGTTCCTCTATTCGGTAAAAAAGGAGGTTCTAGAACCTAGATATAAAATTGCAAGAAAAAATACCAAGTTTGATTATGTCTACTGGGATGATCCAAACGAGCTAGTTGATCGACTGCGTTTGTTGGTTGCTGAAAAAGCAGCTGGTAATCCTACTCATACTAACGAGATTCATTCCATCATCGAAGAGTTACGAGAAGCTGGCTATATATATTAAGCTGCAAGTTAAAACTCGTTACATTATCAAAATAAGCGTCGATGTATTCGGACGTAATCTTAAACGAAGCGAGGGTAATCGAGGACCTCCTGGAATCGGCTATAAATTGACAAAAGATGGACATTTCAATGTAGAAAATAAGAGGTTATGCAATGTTGTTACTCCTCAGCAATTGAATGATGCCGTTAATTTTAATACACTGCAAGGTTTGATTAAATCTGAAGTCCAGAGTATATACATAGTCACTGCTAGATTAAGAGATGATCTTAGCACATCAGAATTAGAACTGCAAAAGTTAAAGGATGAGTATGATGAGAAGATAAAAAAAATTAATATAAACATTGAAAATCTATACGAGTTAATTAAAAATTGGATGCAAGATGTTAAAATTGAATCAAATAGTATAAAAGCCAATTTTCTGTAATTGAGCAATCATTAACTCCGTGACCATGGCACACCAAAGAGTTGTAGAAGAGCTTCATAAACCTGCCAGACGTCGCTATCCCCGTCGAACATTTGATGTGCGAGGTTTAGATGAAACTTGGCAAGCTGATCTTGTAGAGATGCAACCTTATTCTCGAGATAACAAAGGCTACAAATACATGCTTACAGTTATAGATATTTTTTTCAAATATGCATGGGCCGTTCCTGTGGAACAAAAAACCGAAGCAGAAGTCTCTGCTGCAATGAAATCTATATTGCGTCAAGGACGAGTTCGAAAAAATTTACAAACAGATAAAGGTAAAGAGTTTTATAATACTAATTTTAAAAATCTTTTGCAACAATACAAGATTAACTTATACTCAACGTATAGTAATCTCAAAGCATCCATTTGCGAACGCTTCAATCGTACTCTCAAACACAAAATAAGGATGAAGTTTAGCTTACGTGGTAGCTATAAATAAATCGATATTTTACCTGATCTGATAAAATCTTACAACTATACAAAACATCGAACGATTGGTGCTAAACCAAAAGATGTTACAGTTGCAAATGCATCTCAGTTTCGCGCACGATTTGGTCAAAAAGTTGTGAGAAAAAAAGCAAAATTCAAGGTTGGTGATAAAGTACGAGTGAGCAAGTCGAAACAAGTATTCGAAAAAGGATACACACCTAATTGGTCTGCTGAAATATTCACGATTGAACAAGTTAAAGCAACGCAGCCGACAACGTACCGTCTCAAAGACTATCAAGATCAATTAATCGCTGGTGGCTTCTACGAGGAAGAACTTCAGAAAGTCAAGTATCCAGACGTTTATCTTGTAGAAAAAGTTCTAAAGAGACGTGGGAATCAAGTATACGTAAAGTGGCTCGGCTTTGATAGTACTCATAATAGTTGGATCGACAAAACATCAGTCCAATAAGTACTCATGTATCATACGGAGCAAAGTCGTCTTGACGGTTTTAAAAACTGGCCTTTGACTTTTTTAAAACCCAAAGATCTGGCCACCGCAGGATTTTATTATACAGGTGGAATTGACAAAGTCCGTTGTTTTGAATGCTCTACAGAGATTTGTAGGTATGAAATTGGTGAAAATCCATTATCAGAACATAAGAAATGGAATAGTCGCTGCCGTTTTCTTCGAAATATAATTCCTACAGATAATTCTTTACAAAATAAATGTAAAGTTTGCTTCGATAAAGGAAAAAAGATAGCATTTTTACCGTGCGGACATTGTTGCTGTTGTTACCAATGCGCAAGTAAAGTTGAAAAATGCGTTATCTGTAGAAGAAACATTAACTTTAGAGCAAGGGTATTTATATCTTAAGCGCTTCAAACAAAAACATTTTTTTGTTTAGGAAGTGATGGGAGCCCCAACCTTCGCTCCCATCTGTGAGGTACAACCAAGAATCGCCACTTGTGAACCCCTTACTCTGAGTAAACTCGAAGTAGGAGATGCACCCGTGACTCGTATACCTCTCCGTTAACTTCCAAGCGCTTAAGCCAAGGAGAACTCGAGACCTTTTCCTTTATCATCATCTAAATACTTCACAAACAACGTAAAATTTTGTATGGCCTCTTGCAACTCGAAGTATAACTCCTTATTCTCCTGTAAGGCTCTGCATGCGCGAGATGGAATAAAAATGCGCCATTCGTGATCTAAAGTTGCCATCAATCTAATCTTATCCTTACATTTAACTGGTCTAAACTCACTCACATAATAAGTCTGATTTTTCTTCAAGGGGAATATATTCCCAATGGCACGATGGATGCGTCCACGAGCTGCCTCGTTGAATTTATCAAGATCCATATTTCTCCGATCAAGGCTTCTTCTTAACAGAAACTAATGAAGAAATGGCTCAGGAGTTCTATTAAATAGCATTTATGTAGATCTCCCCTCCATAGAGAGAACTTTTTGTTTAGGAAGTGATGGGAGCCCCAACCTTCGCTCCCATCTGTAAGGTACAACCAAGAATCGCCACTTGTGAATCCCTTACTCCGAGTAAACTCGAAGTAGGAGGTGCACCCGTGACTCGTATACCTCTTCATTAACTTCCATGCGCCTAAGCAAAGGAGAACTCGAGATCACTCTTGGTCTCGCCCAAATACTTTACAAACAACTTGTAGTGTTGAATGGCATCTAATAACTTATAATGGAAGTTCTCATCCTTCTCTAAGGTCAAGGAAACTCGAGTTGGCAGAAAAATGCGGAATTTACTATCTAAATCCGCAACAAAATGGTCACCATACCGTGTTTTAACTGATTTTAGTTCAGTCACCATGTAATCTTGGTTTTTCTCCAACTCAGCTACCTTTTTAGTAGGTAAAAAATCTCCGAGCAATCTCATTCCATTGAGCAAGATCCATCTAAAATAAATAAATATTCTAAGTCCTTCAGAGTATAAAATTTTTTTTTAAGTATAAAAATTTTAACTTACCCTAAATTTTTTTTTTCTTGATAAAATTTCAAAGTCCTTTTTAAATATTTAAATTTTTACTGAGTTCTCTGCCTCTTGCTTGGTGGCTCTTCAGATGAAGGAATGACTTCTTCGGGCTCGTTGTCTTCTATAAGTAGTTGTCCCCCTTCTACTTGAGCCACGATCCCCTCTTCTGCTACCCCCTCTACAGGTATTTGGTAATGCCCCCACGGCAAGGTATCTGTGCTCCCCTCCAGCAGATAACGCTTGTCGTCATTGGAGCTCAGCGCCACCTTTTTCTCCTTTTCAGTCCGAACCACATGTTGTCTTGATCGAATGTTGCACTGTTGACAAGCTATAGTTTCTTGTTCAAACAGGCAACGACGATAGTCGTCAAACTGGATAATGTTCTTTACAATCATGGCTTTAACCCCTTTAGCCTTCTTGATAGGGTTTTCATTCTGGATCTTGACGCAATACATTTTGCTCCTTAAGCCAATGAACTCTGTCATTATTTTACCACTCGTTTTTGCACCACATTTTTGCACTCATCTTTCATTACACCGATGACTTTTTTATTGGCGCAAGGCATAGCAAACTGATTGTCTTCAGCATAATCTGACGTATCAAACGTAGCGTCCTTCCCGCTTGTTCACAAGCTTAACATCTACACGCTTGCGCTCGTTTCCCATAGTCTTTCCGTAGACTGCATTGATGAGAAGCTTGAAGAAGAGTTTCTCGAACTCATTCTTAGCTTGCTTTCTCTTTTCTGTATTTAAGTCAACGTATGATTTAAGCCACGGCTTTTCCTCGAAACATAAGACTCTATGGATTTTTGTAAGCATCAACCCATTATCGAGTGCTTGCTTTAGAGCACGGAAATGAATAATGTATCGCTCATTTGCATAGAGAGTAGTCATTAATTTCTTCTGTTTCGAATCTGGAGCAGTCCGATGTTCTGGACAGAGCGGTAAGTCCTTGTGTGCGTCATGTAGAGATTCAGGGTACTCAAGATCCACCTCTAGAATTTAGCCAATAGAACTGTCATCATCAACAGTCATAACATTCAATTTTTCGGGCTCTTCCTCCCATTTAAAACCTCCATAAGGTAATGACTGTGTCATGGCCCATCCATAGAGGTTATTGAAAGTACATCAAACACTTTGACTCCTCATCTAGAATCCACTCCTCTCCCATGTACTCGTTGTTCGCTTTAGCATAACGATTACAACATTGACTCACACCACCTCTGATTACTCTCTCTACAAACATGAGCATGTCAATGTCTGTGAGGAGTTCAAGCTGTACTCCTGTATGCTTGAGCATAGCATCCCAGGTGAGACCAGGCGTAGTATAATAATGAGCAGGATCTAGACCGTAGGCTTCGATGCAAGTCGAGCGAAAATTCTCGAATACATCTGCCAAGAGGAGAACGTCGGTCTTGAGATAAAGATCTGAGTACTCACCTAGCGTCTGGATGTTAAATGTATTCCAAACATTCTGCGCATGCTTGTACTCACTATCACTGATTTCACGATCCATCAGCTGACTGTAGAAGGCCTCTTTGAATGGGAGATACGCATATTTTAGCTTGTCGAATTCACTAACGTAATCGTAGGGAAAAACTCCTTTCCGCTTTAGAAATTCCATTTGCTCGCTTGTGTATCCATCAGCTTGAAATTCCTTTGTAGCGATATTTAACTCACTCAAGTAAGATGCAAGCTTCTCGAGAGAGCAGGCCATAAAGCGGAACGAATCGATGAACCTGAAGTTGATTTCGTTTCCCTCGATATACTTTACGAATGAGATGTAACGTTCTTCATTTTCAGGAATGAGACTCACTCGTCTTTTAAAATCAACAGCTGTTGCAATCTCCTGTGCGAGTCATATCCTGTTAGATTGTGAAATACGTCGGGAATAAATCTTGAATCTTGATATTTAATATTACAAGATTGATGTGCTGCTCCACGAAATCTGAAAAAAAAATAAAGTTGAATTTAAAGAATTATAAATTTACATAAGAATAAAGATAAAACTTACCTTCCAGTGAGATGGCAGTGATCACGAACCTTGACGTCTTTATCTGTGAAAGACTTTCTACAGATATAACAAAAAGTAGCTCTTTAGAAGATATTCTCTATCTGTGAGGTTTGAAAGCTTAGGATTTCTATATAATTGTTCCAATTTACTTCTGAGTTGATCTAATTCTCCCACAAACCACTGAGCAGGAGTTAAGTCGTTTTCTTCCATTTGTCTATAGCTTCTATATTCAGAATACGTATCGTTGAAGCTACACTTGATATAGTATCCGATACTGTATGCGTGATGTTCTTGAAAAGCACGCACCTCATTATCTACTGGTTTTAGGAGACATTCGAAATCGGCGTATATGACGAATGGTTATCTTTCACAATTCTTATGATTTTAAAATTTCAAAATATTGTCTTTTTCAGAAGGAAGTTTAACTTTACACTTGTTAACTTTCACACAATCAACTTCATGTTCTTTTAACTTCGCTTCTGTTCTAAAGAAATGAAGACAACGTTTACAAATATAGGTTTTTTTTCTATGATTTGTTAATTGTGAACGCACCAATCTTGATAAATTTTTTATCCAAACGTAGTTAAATTTAATTACTACGTCAAAATCATTATCATCGATTTCGTTTTCTTCTTCTTCGTCAAAATATTTATTTCGTATTAAAAGAAGATTGACGTTCTTTGCCTTCTTATTCATCGTAAGATGACATGGTGAAACATCAAATTTTTCTCCTGCGAAAATTTATTATTATAAATATCTTTACAAAGTTGAATAAAAAAATTTATTTACTTACCACTCTTTTTCAGGATGAAAAGATTGATGGATACATCGTTCTGACGTTCAAATTTAGGGATTTGTTTTAGTGTTACAGGGAAGTCAATTCCAGTGAAGTCAAGTTCTTGTTCATACTGTCTATATTCAGATACGTGTTGTGCATGACGCTCAGCGGGATGTAATCCAGAGAGAATCGCCCATTTAAAACATTGATCATCGGTATTTTGTACGTTAATACATGCTTTCTTCTTTTCAATCACTTCTGGTTAATCAATGTGAGAACTACCTCGCATCGGATTAAGTTTATTTATATTCACACTTAAACTTAATATCTGGCGAAGAGACCAACCAGAATCGCGTTCTTGAAATTCTGCCATCGCAGTCTGAATATATTCCATAGCATTCAATTGGAACCACTTCTTTATGTCACTCGTATTAAAAATAGATGTATTCTTCGTATTAAAGTATTTAACCTCAATTATTTCTGTCTCACTCTTCTGTAGAACATATTCGGCTGCAAGTTCGAGGTTAACAGAGATGGCGTTGTGTAGAGCGAGAGCTTTTTTCACTTTTTTCTCGAAAATAGGAAGAATATCTTCCATAAATGTTTCTATTCCTGAATGTCCCAGATTAGTAATCACACCCAACAGTATTCGAGAAGCGAAGGCTGATTGAAAATCTTTCCATTCTACGCTTGGCTCTTGAATATTAGCTTGAAGCTGACCACCTCTCTTAACAAACTCTAATAGTCTTTCTCGGATGGTTATAAGATGTCTCAGTGACGTTTCATTTTTTTGTTTTTCTGCTCGTGTCAACGTTGATTCACTTAACATAACTTGTAAGTCTTCAATCACTTTATCTACCAACTCTAACCACCTTTTAATGTCCTCACTATCAGCTGTACCACTTGCCGCGTAATGTAAAGATTTCCACAAATTCTTCACTGTATTTATATAGTACTCTGACATGATGAACTCAGTTTTTTTTTTATTAACTAAAAATTCACTTTATTATTCACTATAAAATCTTTGAAGTCTACTTCAAATATTTCCAAGTCCACTTTCACTTAAATTTTCTAAGTCCACTTTTACTTTTTTCTGAGTCCACTTTTACTTTTAATTTTTTTAAGTTCACTTTTAATTTTCACTTTATAATTTCCACTTGTAAATTTTAATATTACTCGATGATGCTTGATGAATAATGATCTATCCGCGAGTCTGCAGCTGCTTATATGCACTCTTAGTTGAGCGTGGGAGGTAGCGGAGTGGGAGTAGCAAGGTGGGGGAAATCAGAGCTACGTAGTGGGGAGGTAAAGTGTCGTGATTGGTTTATCAGAGATATTAGTGCTAATATAAAAGCGTGAACGATATTATAAAAGTATCATTCATTACCGAGATGGAGATCGTACTGGACGTCCAAGGCTTCAAAAGGTCTTTGAATAAATTTGTATTCAAAGAAGTTGCTATAATTACTCTCGAAGATGATTCGGTACCAATGGTCTTCAATTTCCAATCGCCATATCTTTGGAAATATCTTTTAAGCGAATACAAAAGTGTTAACAAATAGTTGGAAAAATATTGGCACGGTATACCTTGGAATTCTGGAGACATTCCTTACAAAAGACTTACAGATACTTTAAAAGAATGTTGTAAAGATGCGATGAGAATTTGGGTGAAAGGAGAAGAGAAGAGAAAATGGGTAGCCGAAATATTACGTGACAAGTAAGTAAATTATTTAAAACTAAAAATATTTTTTACTAATAAATTGTTTTTTCAGATTAATCTGTAATATTGAGCTTAGTGGTTGTCCATCTTTCTCAACACTAGCAGAGAATGATGAAGCTCTGACATGTGTCATCCATCAAACCCCGCTTGTGCATTTACGAGGAGGTCACGTACTTCTGTCCTTTTTTAATCAAAGAATTGAGTTTTTTACAGAAACTAATAACTTTAGCGAAAAATGAAGAGAAAGCCGCATCTTGTATAAAAAATAGCAATATTTTCTTTGATAAGAAAAAATTAATTTCATTGCTTCGTTCTCGAGAAAACCTTGAAAAACCAAATTGTCCACCCTAACCTCTATGATTTAAGTTTTTCAAGGTTTTCTTGAAAACTAAGCAATAAAATTAATTCCTTCTTATCGAAGAAAATATTGCTTTTTTCATACAAGATGCGGCTTTCTCTTTATTTTTTGTTAAAGTTATTAGTTTCTGTAATAAAAATCATTTCTTTGATTAGAAAAGGACAGAGATACGTGACCTCCTCTTAAGAATGTTCAAATGCTGAAAAAATGGCTTTTCGGGAGTGGAAAAGGTCTTGATGAAGTAGATGGTAACTGTAGTCTTACCTCGTTCAATTCTTTGATGGTATCAGAAGAAGAAGAAGAATGTCCATGTAATAAAAATTATTGTATGATAAATAAAGATTTATTACATTCTATGTATACTTAAAAAAAAAAATAATTCTTAAATGGAGAGATCATAAGTTTATGATAAATTTATTGATACAATTACTTATCATAAACGGGTAGGATCTCACAGATAAAGAGCGAAGGAGGGGCTCTTACGACATTAAAGAAAAAAATTTTAATATAATAAATTATTTTAAAAATTATTACTTTAAAAGTAAGTTCAAAGAAAACATACTTCTAAAACAGTTTACTCCACGTTCAAATAATTGATGGCTCTGAAAAGGGCTGATTGTATGAAAGAAATTTTTATAAAATGTCGACGCCGAACAAAGGAGGCCTCCATTTTCCAGCTGGCACCTTCTTAGGTCAAGTGGGTTTACTGACCCATGGTCCATCTTCTTCTTTATCTTTTTCTACTTCCATCTTCTTTTTCCTCTTTTCAAGAAAGGCCGTGATGTGAGGAGTAAAATATAATGGCTCCATTGCTAAAGCCATTAACTACTCACAAAAGGCCTCAGCGATTGATGGAAACGGTGATGGTGGTGGTTGTAGAAGAGGCTTTGGCCACGAACATTTCCTGAGCGAAGATGGCGAAGGTGGTGTAAGTGGTGGCGTTGGCGGTAGACCTCCCCACAGCACTGGTAAGGATGAAGCTGGTAGAACCGGAAGATGTCGTTCCATTGTGAAGAATGAGATAACTCGTTGCGTAACGGGTTATTTATATTCTCAATTCCCACTTAATCGCTTTGGTGGGGATGAGCACTTCAATAACTCTTTGAAAATTTAAAACCTTTTCAAAGAGCAAAATGAATGCGCACTAATCTGACATGATGAACTCAGTTTTTTTTTTATTAACTAAAAATTCACTTTATTATTCACTATAAAATCTTTGAAGTCTACTTCAAATATTTCCAAGTCCACTTTCACTTAAATTTTCTAAGTCCACTTTTACTTTTTTCTGAGTCCACTTTTACTTTTAATTTTTTTAAGTTCACTTTTAATTTTCACTTTATAATTTCCACTTGTAAATTTTAATATTACTCGATGATGCTTGATGAATAATGATCTATCCGCGAGTCTGCAGCTGCTTATATGCACTCTTAGTTGAGCGTGGGAGGTAGCGGAGTGGGAGTAGCAAGGTGGGGGAAATCAGAGCTACGTAGTGGGGAGGTAAAGTGTCGTGATTGGTTTATCAGAGATATTAGTGCTAATATAAAAGCGTGAACGATATTATAAAAGTATCATTCATTACCGAGATGGAGATCGTACTGGACGTCCAAGGCTTCAAAAGGTCTTTGAATAAATTTGTATTCAAAGAAGTTGCTATAATTACTCTCGAAGATGATTCGGTACCAATGGTCTTCAATTTCCAATCGCCATATCTTTGGAAATATCTTTTAAGCGAATACAAAAGTGTTAACAAATAGTTGGAAAAATATTGGCACGGTATACCTTGGAATTCTGGAGACATTCCTTACAAAAGACTTACAGATACTTTAAAAGAATGTTGTAAAGATGCGATGAGAATTTGGGTGAAAGGAGAAGAGAAGAGAAAATGGGTAGCCGAAATATTACGTGACAAGTAAGTAAATTATTTAAAACTAAAAATATTTTTTACTAATAAATTGTTTTTTCAGATTAATCTGTAATATTGAGCTTAGTGGTTGTCCATCTTTCTCAACACTAGCAGAGAATGATGAAGCTCTGACATGTGTCATCCATCAAACCCCGCTTGTGCATTTACGAGGAGGTCACGTACTTCTGTCCTTTTTTAATCAAAGAATTGAGTTTTTTACAGAAACTAATAACTTTAGCGAAAAATGAAGAGAAAGCCGCATCTTGTATAAAAAATAGCAATATTTTCTTTGATAAGAAAAAATTAATTTCATTGCTTCGTTCTCGAGAAAACCTTGAAAAACCAAATTGTCCACCCTAACCTCTATGATTTAAGTTTTTCAAGGTTTTCTTGAAAACTAAGCAATAAAATTAATTCCTTCTTATCGAAGAAAATATTGCTTTTTTCATACAAGATGCGGCTTTCTCTTTATTTTTTGTTAAAGTTATTAGTTTCTGTAATAAAAATCATTTCTTTGATTAGAAAAGGACAGAGATACGTGACCTCCTCTTAAGAATGTTCAAATGCTGAAAAAATGGCTTTTCGGGAGTGGAAAAGGTCTTGATGAAGTAGATGGTAACTGTAGTCTTACCTCGTTCAATTCTTTGATGGTATCAGAAGAAGAAGAAGAATGTCCATGTAATAAAAATTATTGTATGATAAATAAAGATTTATTACATTCTATGTATACTTAAAAAAAAAAATAATTCTTAAATGGAGAGATCATAAGTTTATGATAAATTTATTGATACAATTACTTATCATAAACGGGTAGGATCTCACAGATAAAGAGCGAAGGAGGGGCTCTTACGACATTAAAGAAAAAAAATTTTAATATAATAAATTATTTTAAAAATTATTACTTTAAAAGTAAGTTCAAAGAAAACATACTTCTAAAACAGTTTACTCCACGTTCAAATAATTGATGGCTCTGAAAAGGGCTGATTGTATGAAAGAAATTTTTATAAAATGTCGACGCCGAACAAAGGAGGCCTCCATTTTCCAGCTGGCACCTTCTTAGGTCAAGTGGGTTTACTGACCCATGGTCCATCTTCTTCTTTATCTTTTTCTACTTCCATCTTCTTTTTCCTCTTTTCAAGAAAGGCCGTGATGTGAGGAGTAAAATATAATGGCTCCATTGCTAAAGCCATTAACTACTCACAAAAGGCCTCAGCGATTGATGGAAACGGTGATGGTGGTGGTTGTAGAAGAGGCTTTGGCCACGAACATTTCCTGAGCGAAGATGGCGAAGGTGGTGTAAGTGGTGGCGTTGGCGGTAGACCTCCCCACAGCACTGGTAAGGATGAAGCTGGTAGAACCGGAAGATGTCGTTCCATTGTGAAGAATGAGATAACTCGTTGCGTAACGGGTTATTTATATTCTCAATTCCCACTTAATCGCTTTGGTGGGGATGAGCACTTCAATAACTCTTTGAAAATTTAAAACCTTTTCAAAGAGCAAAATGAATGCGCACTAATCACTTCATTTCACATTAAATAATATTTTAATGTCAGAACATTCTCAAATATTCTGAACTTATATTTTTTTTCACAGATTTTTTTTTTTTTAGATTTTTTCTTAATTTAACAGCTAATCAACTTTCAACTATAAATCAAATTAAATTTTATAAGTATTAATTTATAAAAATCAAATAATTCAAACTTTAGATTTAGACAAACAAACTTCACTTTTTTTATATCAACTTTTTTATCATCGGATGAAGAAATAATAATCTTATGGACTTGTATATAAAACTTTATTTCCTTCTTTCTATCAACACAACAAAGCTACACACCAATTTTCAAGTGTCTAGCTCTTTTAGTTGCTGAGATATGAAAATTAGGTAAAAAAGACCGAGTGCTCATAATTCTGTAAAATTGAAAAAATTTAAATCATGAGTTATTTCCCATGCATCACTTACTAAATTTGAATATAAATTATTAAAACATAATTAAATTAAGTATTATTAATAAAATAAAGCTGGAATTAAATTTTTTTTAAATTAAACTTCAAGCGAAAACTATTAATATATATATATATATATATATATATATATATATATATATATATATATATGTTTCAAACTAAATTTTATTTTTTCAGAGTCTTGCTCTTTCAGATTCTCTGAAATTAAGTCACTTGCACAATACACTATTTCACAATTCACTTTATTTAAAAAAATTTTTTTCATTCTCCTAAAAGATTTCTTTCAATATTTTTAATTCACTGTTCTTGGAATCTTCTTCTTCTATAACTTTATTCTTCTTATTTAGAATTTATTAATTTCATTTTAAGTTACACTTTTAACAATTCTTTGAATTTATTTTAAAAATTATTAACTAATTTTATAATTGGAATATTTCTTTCAATATTATTAAGAGTTAATAAAATTTTAACTCATACTTCTAAACCTGTAAAAGATATTAATAAATATAATAAAATTGTTTAGTTCTACGTAAAAATATTTTCTAAGTCCTAAAAAGGACTGTTAAAATGAATATTTTGTTCCACCAATAATAATGTATTATGTTCTTAAAAGAACAGATTGTAATTTTTCTTAAATATCTTAAAAGGACATTTTAATAAATTTTTCTAAGTCCTAAAAAGGGCTGTTAAAATGAATATTTTGTTCCAATATTGATAATTTATTATGTTCTTAAAAGAACAGATTATAATTTTTTTTTTCTTGGCTTTTCCTAAGTCCTTTGATCGGCTTGTATCTTGTTCTTTAACTTCTCTTATGATGCTTCCTTCGAATTGATTAATGTGATAACAAGTGCTGATTGCTTGGCTTGTATCTTCTTCTTTGACTTCTCCGATGATGCTTCCTTCCTTGCTTCGAATTGATTGACGTGATAATAAGTGCTGATTGCTCGCGCGCCCATATTTATAACCTTCATTTGACTTCAACTCCCACCCGCACCTCCACCTTATACATTGCGAAGAGATCCGCGCGATGCTATTTAGACAATATAAATTAGCTAGCGTTTAGCGGATTCAATTATTCTTTTCTAATTAGTCATTCAAAATGGATTTTGGATTAGGAGAAGAAGAAGTTAAACGGATTCTCGAAATCATCGAAGAGCACATTAATTGGGAAGATTTCAATCTCAACTTGATTGAGACTCCACCACCGTCACCAGCGTCACCGTTGCCTCCTTTGCTACCTTCGCCACCGCCACCACCACCACCGTCGCCAGCTTTACCACCACCAGCATGATTGTACGACCCAGTCGTACAACAGTACGTTGAGGTACCGGGAGAGTTATTGGAGGTCCGTGTCAGCCCGTGCGATGTGGCTACGGACATTTCGTCTCCAGTTCATGAACTGGAGATAATTGATTTAGTATCTTCGACTCATGAACCGAAGATTATAGATATTTCTAATACACCATCACCATCACCACAGGTGGTATGTCAAATAAGATATAATAGGCCGAGAGATGATGATGACGATGATGAATAAATCAGAAATGTGCGGCGGCGCTTATTCTAATCGGCTCTTTTCAGAGCCACCTATCGGCCCTTTTCAGAGCCATCAATTATTTTTAACGTAGAAAAACTATTCTTAATTTTAATCATATTTCATTTTAATCGGTTTTTTTCAGGGCCACCACTAATCGGCTCTTTTCAGAGCCCAAAATATTTTAACGTAGAAAACTATTTTAATTTTTAGTCATATATATATATATATATACATATATATATATATATATATGAAAAGGACTGATAACATTTCAAAGCAGTTTGCTCTACATTAAATAAATTTGTGGCTCTTAAAAGGGCCGATTTAATACTTATTATAAGTATATAAATTATTTTCGTAAGTAATGTTGCAAATTATTAAGTTTATAGCAACATTACAAAGGAAGTTCTTCGGACTTCTATGTATTCGTTGTTAAGAGGAGGTCACGTATCTCTGTCCTTTTCTAATCTAAGAAATGATTTTTGTACAAAAACTAATAACTTTATCAAAAAATGAAGAGAAAGCCGCATCTTGTATCAAAAAAAGCAATATTTTCTTTGATAAGAAAAAATTAATTTTATTGCTTCGTTTTCAAGAAAACCTTGAAAAACCAAATTGTCCACCCTAACCTCTATGATTTAAGTTTTTCAAGGTTTTCTTGAAAACGAAGCAATTGAATGAATTCTTTCTTATAAAAGAAAATATTGCTTTTTTTATTACGAGATGCGGCTTTCTCTTCATTTTTTGATAAAGTTATTAGTTTCTGTAAAAAATTCAATTCTTTGATTAGAAAAGGACAGAGATACGTGACCTCCTCTTAAGACGATAATGGCTTCATTGGTGTGGCAGAGCTCTTTGCAAAGAACTTGCATTCATAGCGCTGCACGCTCATTGGTGCGGCATAGATGCTTGCAATTCACTTCGGATATGTCTGTATTCAGTCTTGAGACGGTAATGGCCGAGTGGATCCGATTATGAGTGCTTCGCACTCATTGGTGTGGTGTAGCTGCTTGCAGAGAATTCGGATTCAATGCGCTGCGCTCTCATTGGTGCGGGATAGCTGTTTGCTATTCACGCGCGCTCTCATAACACCTCTGAGTTGACGCGTGGCTTTCAAAGTTTATTACTGATATTTAAAAATCTTTTCATGATTACATATTTTGTAAACCAGTTCTTCTCAGAACTAAAATATTTTAAACGTAGAAAACTATTTGTTTTCTAATTATATATGTATGCGAAGTTAAACATAAAATTTTAAAGTATGACTTCGTGGTCTAGAGGAATAAGCGAGAGTTTCGCGTCCAAAAGATCGTCCAAAAGTCAATTTTTTTTTTCGATAAAAAATATTTTGAAACAGTTTGCTCTACATTAAAAAAATTTGTGGCTCTTAAAAGGAGCGATTTATTATAAGGGTAGAAATAATTTTTATATTTTAGAATATTTTGCTATACGTTAAAAAATTTATGGTCCTGAAAAGGACCGATAAGAATTTTATTAATGCATGCATCAGATTGTGATGCTCTGGTGGTTGCATAAAAGAAAATTTTGCGTACAACAATAGTGCGCTTAATCTCATGCAAGGCCGGAATAAAAATATGTTAATCTTCGTGTTTGATACTCCCTCTCCTTTTCTCATATAAGAGAAATATTGCATACAGCAATGTGCGCGCGCAATGTTCTCTCATGAGAGGTCGGAGCAAGAATACATCAAACATTGACTTTAATATCCCCTCTCCTTTTCTCATGCAAGAGAAATATTGCGTACAACAATGTGCGCGCGCGATGCTCTCTCATGAGAAGTCGAGTTAGGAGTGCGTTAATCCTCGCATTTAATACCCCCTCTCCTTTTCTTATACAAGAGAAATATTGCGTACAGCAATGTGCACGCGCGATGTGCCATCATGAGAGGATAGAATAAAATGAGTCAATCTTCGCGTTATTATCATTTCTCCAGAAGTAGTGGGCTACGAATGCGGTGATAAACTTGAGTTAATAAAATTCTAACCTGTCGCGATAAGTAGTGGGCTACAAATGCAGTGGGCCAGAATCCCCCTGGGCTAGAATCTCCCCTGGGCTAGAATCCCCCTTGTTTACCTACTCCAAAACTCTTAAAACAATGCTCTCTTTAAAAAAAACTTGAACACCTCTGATTTAATTTTTCTTTGCACGCTTCTATTCGAACTACCAACTTATACTCATGGGCTTGCTTTCCGTTTCTCTCTATCTCTCTCTTTTCATAATACGCGTTTACAAACTGTTCGACTCACACATTCTATTACACACATTTACAATAATAAAATAAAAGAATTTTGTTTTTATTAAAAAAAAACAATCAATTTTTTATAAAATAAATTTTATAATAAAAACAAAATTATATTGTCAAAATATTGATAATATAATATCAATAGTTTTTATTAACTCTAGAAATGCAAGTTTAATTAAGGATTTATATAATGAACCCTACAATGTATTTTATTATTAATTATATCGCTTTGGGTAACTTTTCATTATTTAAAATTTTTTATAAATTATAAACGTACAAAAGTGAAACATTCTTTTGTTACAAAATAATATTAACTTTATAAAATTAAGAACCTAATATTTACAAACGTATAAAAATAGTAATACTGATTTTAAAATTCTTAATATACTACTATATCTATCATTCTTTTCATCATTATAAATTTCTTCATTCTAAAAATACATCTTCATATAAAATAAATTATCAAAATCAATAACATATAATGATAATATTTGCATACTTAGTTTATATTTAGATTGATAAAGCAATGATTGTAATATATGAATAATTTATAACTTCTTTTTTATTATTATATATTAGGTACTTAATTTTATAAACCTAATGCTGGTTTGTTTAAAAGAAAAGAATGTTTTATTTTAAACAATAAAGAGGAACCCAAAAATATATAATTTATAATAAAATACATTGTAGGGTTCATTATTTATATATATATTATAAAAAGATTTCACTGCTGCCGCTGCCGCTGTAAATAAGAGAACTACTCAAGGACTTATGAAGCTGGATTTTTAGCTGAAATTCAGCTAAATTTAAACTAACAGTCAGCTAAAACTACATTGATTTTAGCTAAAATTTAGATAAATTTAACTTAATTGTAGCTAAAATTAACATAAATTTTTTTAACTTTTAGCCGAAATTGAGCTAAAATTAAGTTAAAATTAGCTATTTTTAAGCTAAAATTAATGTAAATTTGACTTAAATTTACTTAAAATTTAGCTAAAATTCACCTAAATTTAACTGAAAATTAGTTAATCTTATTTTAATTTAAGCTGAAAGTTAGCCTAATTGAACTTAACTATTGCTGAAAGTTATTAAATATAGATAAATTTAATCAAAGTTAACGTAAATTATTAACAAACGTACGTTGATTTTTTGACATCTAAAATTAATAATAAAATAAAATCATATAAGGATTTTTTTATTTATATAAAAAACGCTGCTAAGTGCTTTGGCGCAATGCTTTCTCATAGAGCTCATTGAGTTGAAGTTATTTAATTTTATTTTTTTAAATGTGATTTCAACACCGAAAAAAATCCGGAGTCCCAGCGGTTCCGTAAATCCTTCAAACGTTATTGTTCGCAAAACCGCAACTATATTCGTATAAAAGTCTAATCACAAACGTTCCATTATCCCTTAACTCATTGGATTCGATTGAAGTATGCGTGCGTTGATATTAACTCAACAGTATAAGTTAAGCGTATATGTAATGCTATATGTTCCATAACCAAAATGCACATGATTATAAACGTAAACGAAAGCGATTCTATCGATATAGTATTAGTACAATCCAAAATACGCAACGCATACAGTTACATTAACGAATCACAAAGATTAGATAGGTGCGGTAACATAGCAGTTCACTGTATATACAGCGCACAGCTCTGCCGTCGAACTGTGGCCGGTGGGGGTAAGTGTAATATGATCCGTCAAAATTAACAAACGCGCTCTGTTCCAGACTCGAAAGACAACGAGTCGATAAGGTTTTACACGATATTATTTAGGAAATGAAGCGATTGAAGCAACATAGTTTAACAACACGAGTTTAGTCAACACTATCATACATTAATTCTATATATAAGAAATGGAACATTAAAGCTTATGGGAACGATATCTATTTAAGAAAAGGAGAATCGCACTTATTCAAATAGTTGAATGCGATAATGTTTCATATTTACTTTTTAATTAATTGAGTAAATTATAATAGAAATGATGAGAGAGATACTAATACATTATTATATATTCATTGGTTTAATATTTCATTAAATATTTATAGTAAATAAATAAATGTGTATTTATTACTCGCATGCTTGAAAAATAAAAATCGCTGCAAATCAAGTAATATATATTCCATTTGCCATTCAAAATAACATATAAAAAACTTTAGAAATGTAGTCTAGAGTTAGGATTTATAAGATATTTCGAATTTTTAAAATTCTAAAATAAAATTTTTAATGCTTTTTTCATACTAAACAATTATCAATTTTCATTACTAAGTTAATTAAATACTTTTTGTTAGAAAGATAACATATGATATTCTAAGAATTATGATATGTAGGTTATTTTACTTATGTGATTAGTGTAAATATCATATTTAATCCATCAAAATAGTTACAAAGTTAATATTTTTATAAACTTTAGTTTATTTTTCCATCAACAACCAGGGAAATTCCTGAAAATTAATTATTTTTGTGAAGAAAAAACTTTTAGAAAAAATGTATTAACATTTTTTTCGATTCCAAATCATTTGTACAATCTAATTTAATTTTACAGATCGTTATTAAAGTCACCATGAAGTATAATTTACTAAAAATTGAATAAAAAAAATTTCATATCTATTTTTATTTTATTAACATTGTTTCCAGTCAAGAGGGCTATTTATTTATTAATTTATTCATTCATTTATCCACTTATTATCAACGAGAGTGAAATATACATGTGATTTACGTTAATTAATTATTTATAAATTAACAACTTATCTATTTAACAAAGAATAACCCATATGGAAAAAATTTTTGGATATAATTGTAAATAACTGTTAATAACTGTAAATAAATGTAAATAAATGTAAATAACTGTAAAGAACTGCAAAAAAGTGTTAAAAAATGTGGGAATCGAGACATAAATAACAGTTATTTACAATTATTTACAATTATTTTCTGTTATTTACTCTTATTTACAGTTATTAACTGTTATTTACACTTATTAACTGTACACTTATTTACAGTTATTTATATTTATTTACAGTTATTTACATTTATTCACTTTTTTCACAATTATTTACAGTTGTTTACGATTATTTATAGTTTTTTACAATTATTCGCAGTTATTTACATTTTCGAAAATATTCACGAATTTATTCAATAATTTTATATATAGGCGAAAATTTTTAAAAATGTGAATAACTGTAAATAATTGTAAAAAACTATGGGAAATTGTAAATAATTGTAAATAATTATAAATAACTGTAAATAACTGTAAAAAACTGTAAATAACTGTAAATAACTATAAATAATTGTAAATAATTATTAAATTATTCACTAATTCAAAAATTTTTGAAAATGTAAATAACTGTAAATAATTATGAATAATTGTAAATAATTATAAAAAACTGTAAATAATTATAAATAATTGTAAATAACTTTAAATAACAGTTAATAACAGTCAATGACTGTAAATAACTGTTAATAATAGTAAATAATAGTAAATAGTAAATAATAGTAAATAACTGTAAATAACTATTATTTATGTCTCAATTCTGACATTTTTTAACAGTTATTTTCAATTATTTACTATTATTTACAGTTTTTCACATAAATTATTTCCATATGGGAAATAATTGATTTAACAGTTTTTAAGAAATCACACAAAAAATTTTGTTCACAAAAAGTGTTAAAACACTAAATCATAGACAAATTTTTTATTATTTTTTCCATATATGATCCTTAACAATATTTATAAATATAATTTTTTCAAAAAAACATTATTGATTATAAACTGGTTAGAAAATTATTAGATAAATAATGGGGGGGTCAATATATAGAATGTTCATCTAAAATTTGCGTCAAAAATACGAATTTCATTTATTCGAATAATTATTCCGAAATTTCGAAGTTCAAATTTAAGAAAATTCATAAAATAGAAATGTGTAAACTACAAATGCTCAATCAAATGAAGTTAGATTATTAGAATATTATTTATTCGACATTAATAATAAGTCAACTATTTCGAAATTACAACTGCACTAATAAACATAATAAAATAGAAATTTATTTAACCGAAAACTACTAAGTTTAGAACATCAGCAATGAATAAATCAGTGATTTTCGATTAAATAAATTTCTATTTTATTTTTATGTTTATTAGAACAGTTGTAATTTCGAAATAATAGACTCATCTTTAGCGTCGAATGAATAATATTCTAATAATCTAACTTCGTTTGATTGGGCATTTGTAGTTTACACGTTTCTATTTTATGAATTTTCTTAAATTTAAACTTCGAAATTATAAAATAATGATTCGAATAAATGAAATTCGTAATTTGACGCAAATGTGAAATGAACATTCTAAATATTGGATCCCCCCCTAAATAATTATATATCGAACTTATGACTAAAAAAAGGTTGAAAATGTGAGATCTTCTTCAAAACAAATTTATAGAATGAGAACTTTTGCATATTTGTCTTTCTTACAACAAAACAGAATCTTGTATTATATTCGAATAAAAATTGACAAAAATAAAAATTTTATAGTTAAAATCAAATATATATATTTCGTTCTTATAGAGTTTAATTTTAAATAAACCGTGCCTATTTATTTTTCTTTTTATTTATAATAAAGTAAATTGTGGAAAATGAAAATATTCATATTTTTGAAGATATTTTAATTGGTTCAATTACTTTTAAAAACTACTCTGGCGGAAAAAATAAATGAGATATTTCAAATTATTCCAGAGGTTTTTGAAAACATTTTTACACAAATTGTATAAACTGAAATATGTTGATAATTTTTGTGAGAATTTGGACAAAACACTCAGTGTGTTGTCATGTGTTTCGGTTTGTTTAAGTTTAATACAATTCGTTTTAGTTTGTTTCACTTCCTTTAATTTTTTTAAAACAACCAAAAAATTTTATACAAGGCGATTTTTTTTAAGTCAATTGAAATGAAACGGAAATAGATAGTAATAAAACAAAAAAGAATAAAACAAAATGAAATGAACCGAAAAAATTTGAGACGAATTGAAACATTCTGAAACACTCATTATTACAGATTATTACTCATCATTTAAAAAATGAAACAAATTGAAACAAGACAAAACAAAGTGAAAAAAAGTATAACAAACTTAAATACTCTCAATGCTTCGTCCAAATTCTCAAAAAAATTTTCGATATGTTTCAGTTCCTTTCGAAAATTTTCAATCATCTTTGTAAATTTTTTCCGCTTGTGTACGTGATTAAATTATTTTGTTTAATTTTTATACTTTTGTCTAGCAAAAATGTCCGTATTATTTCTAGAAATAACCTAGTGCTTTCATGCGAAACATTATATAAAATTTCTACCTCTTCTTAATGTTTAAATTTTTTTAAATAGTTGCAAAGTATGAAAGAAACTTAATGTACATACAAATATACGTATACATACAGATATTAGTAGCGAGTTATCTTTTTTATTTTTCAAATCGAAATCTGTACAAATACATCTAAATTCTCTTGAATTAAAATATATTTATTACTGTGATTGAAATTAAAATGTTCGCTAATTTGAAACATATATTTTAATCATTATTTAAACACCACTGTTCTCTTTTATTTTAGTTAATTACATTATTAAATTTTTAATATATTGTTCAAATATATCATTTACCAATGAAATAATTACTGCAGGTATAAACAATTATCAAAGAATATCGAAACAAGTATGAGATATGTCTTAATTTTTTTCAACTTTTTACATTCAATCCATACCGTATACTGATATTTGCGAATAATTTAAAAACATCAGAAAATCATTTTTAAAATCTTTAATAAATATAATAAACTTTTCTATATATATTTTTCATTTGGAAATCTTATGAAATTTACTAAATAGTAAACATTAAAATAAAAGTAATGTACTGTTAAAAAACTTTTATTTAATTTTTTTTTTTTTGGTTAGTTGTAAAAAATTTTTACAAACAAAAATATATTCAATTGAAAATCTTTCCATTAAAAATTTTTTTCTACATATACATGGACACTATGAATTATTTTCTTTCAGAATTAAAATTAGAACTTGATTATTTTTGTGTCTTATCACAATTCGCAAAACAGCAATATTTGAAGAATTGTAACCATTTTATGCTTTCATAAATACCATAAAACAAAAAATGAGATTTTGTTTTATTATTTTATTATAATTTTTTTGCCTTCATTATTGTTTCTTAAAATAAATTAAATTTGTGATAAATCGTTCTCTCAACAATTAAGCATTTACAAGACTAATTCAATTATTTTACTGTGTACTAGTTTCAATATTTTTTTGAAGCTTTCATTGACTTATAAAATATATACATAAATGTGAGTACTTGTTAATGTAAATAATTTAAACATATTTTTATTATCTAAATTATTTTAGTAAAAATGTATGACTATAAAAAGTTTATTTTTATTTTATATGACGTTTCAGATGCGACAAATTTTTTTGTGTTAAATTTACAAATAATTTTGTTGTAAATTTAAAATTAAATATTGTAACACAAAAATTTATGAATAATACACATTTTTTAATGGTGAAAAGTGTAATTCTAGGTTATAAGATAATTTGGATGATAAATTTCATATTTTTTATACAAATTTGACAAAAATTTCGTATGAGAACAAATTTTGACGATTCATAGAACATTTTTTATTATTTACCAAATAGTATATCATGTTACAAATGCAGAAAACTGCTGAAAACAATATCATGAAGTATTTATTTATAGACCTAGTTAAAATTTTTGTAAATATTAATTTTATTTAAAAAAATAACAGTTAATAACTGTAAATAAGAGTAAATAACAGTAAATAATTGTAAATAATTGTAAATAACTGTTATTTATGTCTCAATTCCCACATTTTTTAAGACTTTTTTGCAGTTCTTTACAGTTATTTACATTTATTTACATTTATTTACAGTTATTAACAGTTATTTACAATTATATCCAAAAATTTTTTCCATATGGGTTATTCTTTGTTAAATAGATAAGTTGTTAATTTATAAATAATTAATTAACGTAAATCACATATATATTTCACTCTCGTTGATAATAAGTGGATAAATGAATGAATAAATTAATAAATAAATAGCCCTCTTGACTGGAAACAATGTTAATGAAATAAAAATAGATATGAAAGTTTTTTTATTCAATTTTTAGTAAATTATACTTCATGGTGACTTTAATAACGATCTGTAAAATTAAATTAGATTGTACAAATGATTTGGAATCGAAAAAAATGTTAATACATTTTTTCTAAAAGTTTTTTCTTCACAAAAATAATTAATTTTCAGGAATTTCCCTGGTCGTTGATGGAAAAATAAACTAAAGTTTATAAAAATATTAACTTTGTAACTATTTTGATAGATTAAATATGATATTTACACTAATCACATAAGTAAAATAACCTACATATCATAATTCTTAGAATATCATATGTTATCTTTCTAACAAAAAGTATTTAATTAACTTAGTATTAAAAATTGATAATTGTTTAGTATGAAAAAAGCATTAAAAATTTTATTTTAGAATTTTAAAAATTCGAAATATCTTATAAATCCTAACTTTAGACTGCATTTCTAAAGTTTTTTATATGTTATTTTGAATGGCAAATGGAATATATATTACTTGATTTGCAGCGATTTTTATTTTTCAAGCATGCGAGTAATAAATACACATTTATTTATTTACTATGAATATTTAATGAAATATTAAACCAATGAATATATAATAATGTATTAGTATCTCTCTCATCATTTCTATTATAATTTACTCAATTAATTAAAAAGTAAATATGAAACATCATCGCATTTAACTATTTGAATAAGTGCGATTCTCCTTTTCTTAAATAGATATCGTTCCCATAAGCTTTAATGGTTCCATTTCTTATATATAGAATTAATGTATGATAGTGTTGACTAAACTCGTGTTGTTAAACTATGTTGCTTCAATCGCTTCATTTCCTAAATAATATCGTGTAAAACCTTATCGACTCGTTGTCTTTCGAGTCCAGAACAGAGCGCGTTTGTTAATTTTGACGGATCATATTACACTTACCCTCACCGGCCACAGTTCGACGGCAGAGCTGTGCGCTGTATATACAGTGAACTGCTATGTTACCGCACCTATCTAATCTTTGTGATTCGTTAATGTAACTGTATGCGTTGCGTATTTTGGATTGTACTAATACTATATCGATAGAATCGCTTTCGTTTACGTTTATAATCATGTGCATTTTGGTTATGGAACATATAGCATTACATATACGCTTAACTTATACTGTTGAGTTAATATCAACGCACGCATACTTCAATCGAATCCAACGAGTTAAGGGATAATGGAACGTTTGTGATTAGACTTTTATACGAATATAGTTGCGGTTTTGCGAACAATAGCGTTTGAAGGATTTACGGAACCGCTGGGACTCCGGATTTTTTTCGGTGAATGTAAAATACAATTTCTATTTAAGAAAAATTAGTGAATGTAAGAGAGTGATTAGGAAATAGGAAGAGAAAGACAAAGATGGATGAAAATAGCGTAAAAATAAGGAATTATCTGAGATAGAAGGACAGAGAGAAAGTGAGGAAGTAAGAAAAGAGTTAGTAAAAGCGTTGAATCCGAAATCAAAAGGAGTGTGTTTAGGCTTGTTTCAGCTTTAATAAACCATTGCATTGTCGTAAAAAATATGAAATATTTAATGGAATAAATAAACCAATAATTAATAATTCTTAAACTTTATTATTAGAATACAAAGAAAGAAATTTATTACAATTATGAATCGCTCACAAAAATAGTCAAACGTGCAGTTGGACTGCTCCGTGACAACTAAAATTTAACGCAAAAAGCATATTATTAATCGCGACCACCAGATAGCGCAACAAAATTCTTTACAAATTTCTTATATAGCCTTATAGCGTAAACATACCGGCCCCCTTGAAAGGATCAACTTTCAACAAATGAATCGCAATTAAATAAGTGCTATATCGTATCCTTATAATAAGTAGTTTTTTTTTTTACATTGAAGCTTACATTATGATTTAAAAACATTCAGTTTTCGTCGATCGGTAATGGACATATCTCGGTAACTGGACGCTTATAACTACCTTTGTTAGTACGCACCGTAATGGCCCCAACTACATTATCTGCGCCTTTATGAATTGATTCTATAATGGCTAGCGGCCATGTCAAGACGGGAACGTTGGATTGTTTTAATATTACTAATTGTCCTTCTTGTACATTACAATTAGGATCGTTCCATTTAATTCGTTTTTGCAAGGTGTGCAAGTATTCAGTGGCCCAACGCTTCCAAAAATGTTGTCGTAATTGTTTAACTCTTTGCCACCTTGATAATCGAGAAACAGGTAAATATGTTAATTCTGGCTCTGGAAAGCTAGACAAGGGTGTCCCTATTAAGAAATGCGCTGGCGTGAGTGACTGCAGATCATTAGCATCTTCTGACAACTTTGTTAACGGGCGCGAGTTTAGTATCGCTTCTATTTGGGTTATAAGAGTAAAAAATTCATCATACCGCTAAGATGCGTCGCCGACTACTCTAAATATTAATCGTTTTGCGCTTTTTACCGCAGCCTCCCATATACCTCCAAAATGAGGTGTATGCGGGGGAATAAAGTGCCATTCCATTTGTTCATTTGTTGCAAAATTCATGAGCTGATTCCTTTTATTTTCATCTTGAAACATGGCATATAGCTCATGAAGCTCGTGGTTACACCTAACGAAGTTTAATCCGTTATCGGAGTATATTTTAGAAGGTCGACCTCTGCGTGATATAAATCTCTTGAGAACATTCATAATAGTTTCAGCAGAAAGATCAGCTGACAACTCCAAATGTATTGCCTTTGAAGCAAAACATACAAAAACTGCTAAATAGCATTTTACAGATTTTACTCGTCCTCTGCCCCCTTCCTTGTAATATAAAGGACCTGCAAAGTCAACACTGCAGTTTGCGAAAGGACGCAACGGTATTTATACTCGAGTACTGGGCAACTCACCCATAAGTGGATAATGAGTTTTAGGCGTGACCTTGAAGCATTTTATACATTTACGTACGATTTGTCTAACCACATCTTGACCAGAGCAAGGCCAGAAATACTGTTGAAGACTAGATAATGTTTGATATGCTTCAGCGTGTTGTAAACGTGAGTGCTCGTGAGTAATAAGAAGTCCAGTAAATGGATGATTTCCATGCAAAAGCACTGGATGTTTAGAAGTATAAGGTAAAAATGAATTCTTTAACCGTCCGCCAATTCTTAATACTCTTTCTTCATCAACAAAGGGCGATAATCGTAAAATTAGACTGTTTTTATGTACACTATTATTCGCATTTAGCGAAGATAATTCCTTTGGAAAAGCATTCAATTGTACATTTTTTATCAAAGCAGTAGTAGCTTCTTTTATTTCCGTAATAGACAATGTAGGTGGTAAAATTATGCCAGGGTTACGACACTTTTTAATAAATCGTACACAATAAACTGTTACACGAAATAACCTCTTTAAACAAGGAATTGTTTCAAAAATTTTTAATTGTTCTCTTGTTTGCACAGTAACTGAAATATGTATTGATTTGCGTTCTGGCATATTTTTAACTTCTATATCCGCATCAGCTGTTTGCGGCCACTTAGAAACATCTTTACTAAGCCAAGACGGACCTGACCACCATAGTTGCTTGTCCTTTAATGCACTTGGCATTACACTGGGTGAAAGAATATCTGCAGGATTTTCTTTCCTGCTCACGTGACGCCAATTTTCAACTGCCGTCAAATTCTGAATTTCACCAATGCGATTGGCTACAAAGGTGTTCCACGCATTGCTGCATGATCTTAACCAACAAATAACTATCTTAGAATCTATCCACAGACATGTACATTTTGTCTCATAATTTGTAAATGGTAAAATCTTGTGTATGAGCTAAGCTAAAAGTAGTGCAGCGCAGAGTTCAAGTTTAGGTATTAAAAGACTCTTTAGCGGTGCTACACGTGACCTTAAGCACCAAAGCTTAACGATGTGCGTATTACCTTGATACGTGGCTCTTAAATATACACATGCGCCATACGCGACCTCTGAAGCGTCGCAAAAACCATGTATTTGTACTTCTAAGGGTTTTTTATTCCTATAAATTTTCCTTGAAATATTCAATTTTTGCAATTGATGTAGTTGATTTTCATATTCGATCCATTTGGCGACCATGTCAGAAGGTAAGGATTTGTCCCATTCAATACCTGATCGCCAAAGATATTGCATAAATATTTTTGCAAATAATATCACAGGCCCAAGTAAACCAAGTGGGTCAAATAAAAGCGATATTCTCGACAGAACAGTACGCTTAGTGAGCGTTGTGAATTCCTTGAGTTTTTCCATACTTGTAAATTTAAAAATATCTAAAGTAGGATCCCATAAAATACCTAAAGTTTTTGTTTCAATAGGAAGTCCTGAATTATCTGAAAATCCATTTATGGTTATAGACCCTTCGCCTCTAAGCTCTTGTACGTTAGAAGTCCACTTACGTAGCTCGAAGCCACCTAAACTCAACAGCTCGACAGTTTCGCGTTTTTTAACTAATGCTTCTTCTAACGTTTGAGCGCTGCTTAAAACATCATCTACATAAAATTGATTTAATATAACTTGAGAGTCTAAAAGATATTTAGAATGATGCTCCTCTGCTAACTTCCTAATCAAACGTATTGCTAAATAAGATGCGGAAGAAGTCCCATAAGTAACAGTACGAAGTTCGTACACTTTTACAGGTTGATTTGAATTCTCGCGCCATAAAATGCGCTAAAGCCTTGTTTGCGACTCGTCGATTAACACCTGTCTATACATCTTTGTTATGTCACCTGTAAATGCATATTCATACGTACGAAATTCTAATAACCGTGAAAATAAGTCCCCTTGCAAGACAGGACCAACCGTGAGTGCGTCATTCAAGGAAACTCCAGTAAAGGATTTTGATGAGGCGTTAAATACGACTCGTAATTTAGTAGTCGTACTATCCTTTAGAACGCAATGATGAGGCATGTAGTAAGCCGAAATATCCGTTTTTATTTTTTCTTGAGTAATCTCACGCATGTGACCCAGATTTTCATATTCCTTTAGAAAATTTTTATATTGTTCAAGAAGTATAGGCTGTTTTGTAAGCCTCTTTTCTAATAGATGAAATAATTTTAAAGCATTAGACCTTGTCTCTCCTATAGTTTCAAGAACGTTTTGTTTTGTAGGAAGTTGAACTATAAATCTGCCTTGTTCATTTCTTTTTGTGGTTTTTTCGTAATGTTTTTCACGCGCGCGTTCTTCTAGACTTAAATCATAATTAATCGGACCGTGATCAATTTCCCAGAACTTTTTAATCGAATCATTAAGATCGTTATTAATAGCTAAATGACATTTGTAATCAGATCTTTGTCCTTGCATTGCGTCAATTACACGGCCAGATACTATCCACCCAAATAACGTTTTTTGAAACGTCGGTTGTGTATTTCCAGTCTTTATTTGTCCGATACAAATAGGACGCCAAAAAAGTTCAGCTCCGATTATCATATCGATATCAGCTGATTTATTAAAATCCTTGTCAGCTAAGGTTATGTTAGGAGGAATTTTAACATTTTTTGTCTATATTATCTTGAGGTAATTTATCCGTAACCTTCGGTAGAATAACGCAATTTATATTTTCTGTATAATCGTTTATACGAGAGCCTATACGCACACTAGTAACTCTATTCGCTTGTGTGGTACCCTTTCCTATTCCTGATATAGTCGTATGATACTGTTGCTCAGGCAATTGCAATCTGTTTGATAATGTTGACGAAATAAAATTTAGTTGAGATCCGTTGTCAAGTAATGCATGACAAAAAATTACTTTATTATTAGAATCATACACTTTAATTACAGCAGTAGATAATAAAACTGTTTTATTATTTTTCGCGTAATTGCATATGGATGAGCAGCAGTTAACTTTATATTGTCGTTTATAAGAGTTGAAGACTCTTTCAATTTTGTATCATTTGTATTGTATATTTCGCTATCATTTACTTTACCTTGATAATGCAAAAGCGTATTGTGTTTTTGGTTACACTTACGACACGGACCGCTAGAACAATTATTCGCGAAATGTTGTGAACTACGTAAACAGTTGCGACATAACCCTAATTTTCGTACAATTTGTCCGCGCGCTTCTATAGGCTTTTCGCGAAAGGCTTCGCATTGATACAAGAAATGATTCTTATTACACACTGCGCAGTTTTCAGTAGAAGACGCGACATGTGCACCCGTTGTTTTATGTTTGTTAAATTGTGATTTAGTTTGTATGACCGATTTATTTGAATTATATAATGTTCCGAGCGCTTAAACACATTTCTGTAAGAAATTCGTAAGATTTTTTAACGTAGGTAAATTACGCCCTTCTATGCTAGTTTCCCATTCTTTAGCCGTTACTGTGTCTAATTTTGATATAATTATGTGTATAATTAAATCATCCCATGTGTCAGTCGGACGCTTCAATGCTTTTAACGCTCGCATATGTTTTAGAACGCCATCTAATAGTTCACGAAGCTCAGCATGATTTTCTTTAACTACCACGCGTAAATTAAAAATTGCGCGTATATGCCCTTGTACTATCCATCGCGTGTTTTCAAAACGTGCCTCGAGCATTCCCCACGCTTCTTCATAGTTTGGCTCGGTTAACTCAAGAGAGTCTATAACGTCGGCTGCTGAGGGGCGATTCAACCTATGCTACATATGTATGTATCGCGGTGATATGTATGTACGTTCGAACGTAAGTTGGTAGCACTGCTAAGACAAGTCGTCGCGCGCATTGAATCGTCTGTCGAACCGTCAAGACCTCAAGTCTCCGTTTCCATGTAGATACAATTTTTGCGCGCGACAACTTGTCTTAGCAGTGCTACCAACTTACGTTCGAACGTGCATACATATCACCGTGATACATACATATGTAGCATAGGTTGAATCGCCCCTCTGAGCCTTTTAAGCAAGAACGTAAATATTGAAACTTATGTATCACCGGTAAACTAGCATTAGAATGAATGGTTGCGACGTACGTATCACGAAAAGGACACCATTCATCGTACGCGCCCGAAAATGTTTTTAATTCTAACTTTGGTAAACGCATTAATACTTCTTGTCGACTCGTCGGAACATTATTACGTTGCATGTTATCCGCTTGATTTGAAATACCACCTTGTGTTGTTTTTATTAATGCGTCGTATTCAGACATAACGTAAAAATGTGTACCCTCAAAACTTTGTCTTTGCGCTGTTTGATTGTCGAGCGCTTCGTTAATAGCCTCTGTTGTAGCGGCCTTTTCCGTTTCGAACATTTCAATCTCAGTTTGAACGTTTTCAAACTGCTCATATAATTCCGTACATTTTCTCCTTCTTTCTAACAACTCGTGATTTGAAGTCTCACGCGCATTTTCGTTTTCAACAAAATTTTTATTTCTTGTTAAAGAACCCTTTATTGTCGTTCGTCGACTTGTCATATTTTTTAAAGTTGCCATTTTTATAAAATATAAATATTTATATAAATTTGTGTTGAAAGTTAACGAGAAAGTATTTTATTATTTTTACGACGCGTTAGCTTCTAATTACAAAAAAAAAATAAAATGCGAAAATTTTATTATTACATATGTACATAGATTGAAATATTGTTAGAAAATATTTGCGTATATTTGTTAAACCGTATTTCCGAGAAATCTGGTGGCGTGTATTATTCTGACAAATTTTACTTTAGGCTTGATGAATTTCAAGAAATGTAGATCATGCCACGTTGCTACTGTCGCTAGCCGTTGAAAAGCAAGATGGCTGCCGTTTCTCTTTTTGAAGAAGTTTTGCGTTGAGCAATAACCAATATCCGATGTTGAGCCGTATTAAACAATTTTTGCTGATTGAATGTAATACAAGCCTGGTGCTTGTCCTTGCATAGTATTTTATAAATTTTGTTGATAAGCAATGGATGCCGAATTAAAATACTACAAGCGTGATGCCTGCCCTTACACAAAACTTTATAAATTTTATTACTAAGCAACGTATACTACATAAAAGTATTACAAGCGTGGTGCTTGTCCTTATATGAAGTTTTAAAGTTTATTATTAGGCAATGGATGCCAATCGAGATTATTACAAGCGTGTTGCTTGTCCTTTCACTATAATCCACTGAATTTATTGTATGTTAATATTGGCTATGAATGCCAATCCGTTCTTTTTATTTTTGTGACGCGATTCACTGTTAAACTTTTAAATATTCCACTCCAGTTCACTTTGATTTTGCTAGTTTTAACATCCGTGGCGAAGGACCATGTTTAGGCTTGTTTCAGCTTTAATAAACCATTGCATTGTCGTAAAAAATATGTAATATTTAATGGAATAAATAAACCAATAATTAATAATTCTTAAACTTTATTATTGGAATACAAAGAAAGAAATTTATTACAATTATGAATCGCTTACAAAAATGGTCAAACGTGCAGTTGGACTGCTCCGTGACAACTGAAATTTAACGCAAAAAGTCGCACGCATATTATTAATCGCGATCACCAGATAGCGCAACAAAATTCTTTACAAATTTCTTATATAGCCTTATAGCGTAAACAGAGTGATTAAAGAGCTACACTAAAAAAATTATTTTCTAAAAGCTTGTTTTATAAAGACAGTAGCAAATAATTTGTATACAAATTTTAGAGAAAATTTATCGAGTAGTTTACGTAAAATAAAAAAAAACGAAATATGAAAATTTTTTAAAAAAATTTTTTTAATTTTCTAAAATTGAAACTACGCTAAGGAAATCGGTTTTTAAAAGTCATCGATCTTTTACCAGCTGCAAATAATTCCCATAAAAATTCATCAAAATACCAAAAAAATGAAAAATCGAAATTTTTTTAAAATTCTTAAAATGGCTCTATAAAAAAACTACTATATAAAAACTAATTTTCAATAGCTTCTTGCCTACTTAGACAAAATAATAGATGGTATGCAAAATTTGAATTAAATCCACCGATTAATTTTCTAGATCTAATTTTCTAAATAAATAATATTTTTAATTTAAATTTTTTTTTCAAAATTTCCAAAATGCTCTAAAATTAAAACTACACTAAGAATAGTATATTATGTGTCAAGGCCGCAAAACGTATCATTCTTGGCGAGTGCATGCTGATGGGCCGAGCGTAGCGAGGCCGCTCCAGCTGCACGAGCAAGAATGATACGTTTGTGGCCGTGACTGCATATATTATTTTTTGCCTGAAGACCGTTAAGCAGAAACTGGGGCGGAGCCCCCCATCTATAAGAAAATAATTGATAATTCTTAAAATATAAAAAAATTTATTAGAAAAATTCAATTATAAACAATAAATAACTAATAATTCTTAAAATACAATAAAAAGATACAATAAAAAAAATTCTATTATAAAAACCACTAATAACTGTTGAAACATAACATTAAATTTAAACAAAAATATAATAAAATAGAAAATAAAGCTAAACTATAAAAATTATAATTAAAAAATATTATTTAAAAAAAGAAAAAAAAAGTTTTAAAAAAATAGAATGAAAAAAATTCGATTATAAAAACAACTGATAATTGTTAAAATATAACATAAAAATTAAACAAAAATACAACTATATATAAAACGAAGATAAACTATAAAAATTATAATTGAAAAATACTATCTAAAAGAGAAAAAAAAAGTTTTATCACGCAAAACTTGTAACTATGTCTTTTCCTCGCTCTCTCCTTTTCTTTCATAATATACATATATTGAGTCCACGTTATTCGTAAACGCATATCCAGTATTGTATATGTAAGAAAAGGATAGCGATATTAAGGAAAGCGAGCAGTTCATTCAGTTCAATTCCAAGAATCAGCAACGTCGAGAACGTTTTTCTGCGAACTTTTATTAAAATAATACATTAAATATGCACATTTTTCTTTTGCGGCCTAGGACAAGAATACACTATTTTGTGCTCCGTATAGAGGACACAAAAATTTATTTTGCGGCCTGAGGACAAAAAAATCAATTTTTGAAAATTGCCCTTCTTTTAGCAATCGTAAATAATTTTCCTGCAAATTTTAGAACATATCCATCGAGTAATTTACGTAAAATAAAAAAAAATAAAAAAGGAGAATCGAAATTTTTTAAAGCTAAATATAATTTGGATCACGAGTTATGATCAACGCACTTATTTACCCCTGTAGTCAACTTGTCCCGATCTCCCTTATTCTAATGAAATTTTTATTATCAGTTAAAAAATTTTTCCAATTAAAATTAAAAAAATTAATTTATTTAAAAAAATTTTTTCATACAAAAATATAATTGTTAATATTATTTTTCAATTTTAAGATTCGAAAGTTTAGGAAATTTTAAAAAAGAATCAAAATTAAATTGAAGCGATTATAATAAAATATATAGAAATTATTAGATCCAATTATAAATATACTTTTATTAAATTATAATAGCTAATTAAAATTTTAATAATGAAGTTGAAATAGATGAAAATGGTAATGGTTTCGAGCATTTTTACATTTTCTTTATAACGATCAAGAAAATCATCGTAAAGTTAGATTTAAAACGTAAATCATGTTGTAAATATTCAGTTGATGTATGAACTATTTTTAATAGGTGATGAATCACATGATATAGATATCATTGATTCAAATTCATATAAAAATTATATGTCTTCAAATCGTGTTCAAGGCGGCGAAACCGAAATATATGCTTCTGTTAATATTTATAATATATTTGTTTCAATTTATCAAATAGGATTTCAAAATCCAATAAATTTAGGTCCAATGAATTCAAGAAGCGAATTAATTCTTTTATTATCAGGACGAATTGATTCAGGGCATTATAGTATCACTGATTTTGAAAACACATATTTTAAGCAAAATTACCGAAATTTTTACCATCAAATATTATATGGAAAAAAAGTATTATAAATGAAAAAAGGTTAGTTAAAAATCTTACTGATGAAGCTATTTAAAAAAAAAAGAAAAAAATATTGTATGTAATATGACCGAAGAAAGACTTTGAAGAAAAAGAAAAAATGATGTTGTATGCAATATGACTGATGAACGCGTAGAAAAAAAAGGAAGAAAGACATTTCTTTAAATATGACTATTGAATAATTAAAAAAGAAAAAATGTAGTAATTCATCGTAAAATATATCAGTTAAATGAATTGAAAAAAGAAGAAAAAAGCAACAAATTATAAAAATTTGTAATAAAAATTTAAATTATGTTGATTTTGGAAATATGGATTACGTTTGTCTTCATTGTTCTGCAAGATTCTGCTTGGTTGGATTTTCAAAAAAAAAGTTGTTGTCTTATGACAACATAATGGTAGAATTAAACTTCCTCCTTTGAGTAAATGTGATTCAGAATTAAAAAATCTTTTATTCAATAGAAAATTCAGAGAAGTTATTCGTTATCACAATAATAAATTTTCTCTCGTCAGCTTTAATGCTTATGTAATAAATAAAAATTTAAAAGGTATTTATAATATGAAAATTGAAGGACAAATTTGTCATTCTACACCGAATAGTTTATTTGTAAAAGATGGTGATAATCCTCAATCAGGAAAAATTTATCTATATGATGATTACACAGATTTCAGATGACAAAATATGGAAAAAGCCAAAGTTATAGTCACAAACACTCAATATTTCCCTAGATACAGGCAATTAAAGAAAATCACAATAAAAGTTATTAAATTTTCGAACACTTATAGCTCTTAAGCATCGATAGCTAGAAGCTTAAAACTCTCTTTAAATTAAAACTGAGCTCAAATCCTTTCAAAATAGCACCCATAGCATATCAAAATATTATTTATTCCCTTCTGCCTTGCATAAAAAGTAGCATGCTCCATTCTTGTATACGCCTCGAGTGTGGCCAGCCTCGCCGCATCTATAGCAGGCCGCCGACCTATCTGGCCCCTTACAAGCTTTCTTCCTACGTCCGAATCCCAGATATCTGTGGCATCTTTTAACATTTATTCTCTGAACGACCCTATAACTGTTTAGAAGAGCGCCCGCCTCGCTTCTGCTCAGCATTACCACTGCTAGCTTCAAGTCCAATTTATTGGGCCAAAAAAACAGAATTTCTCTATTTTCCTGCTGCATACCAAGAGCATCGTTGAGTGCCTGCTGTGCTTTTTCTTCCTTAGTTAGCTGGTCCAGGTCCCGGATCTCTATCATCTCCTTTCGCCTTTCCATACTAACTTTCCCCATTTCTCCAAAAGTCTTCCGTATTTCCTGGATAAACGCTTATCTATCTAAACCATCTGTAATTTGGAAGACAAAGTCACCCTTTTTCGTTTTCCTTGCCCTGAAGACCTGCGTCCTTGTGGCATTGACATCTACCTCTTTCTGTAGCTTTCCAAAAACGTCTGCATAACTACGGCCTTAAGAAACTCGTACCATCATTTCTTTCCCACTACTTTTACCTGCTACTAGTCTGTCTCTTGATAAACCTCCCATGGCTGGTGCTGACACATTAGGCTGTTTCATCTCCACGGTCACGATCAGCTACTTCTTTCTTCCTTTTCTCCTCTAAAACTTCTTCTGCTATAAATGCGGAGGGGCTGACCATAAAAGAAGTGCGTGCATTAATAACGCATGCTGCTTCTTGTGTTCTTTAAGGCAAGGATCACCATCAGATTACATGGTTGGCAGTGGAGTCTGTAAAGTCTTCAGACGTGCTCCGGAGGTCAAACAAACGAAGCATCTGAAGGCTAGAAAAAGCTTCAGAATAAAATAAAATCAGATGACTATAACTATAACGAGCTAACACTAGAGCCATACGATAATAAGGAAAGGAGAAAAAGAAGGCCTTTTTCGGCTTAGCAAAATGGGCCTAAGGATAACAAGAAGCCAGAAGAAAGGATCTTTAAGGATAAAAAATTAGCACTACCCTAAAGTAATGTGATAAACAGATTCTGAAGTAGGTGAACGTCCTAAGAGGAGGTTGGAGAATCCATTACACGTCGAATGACTTTTATTCGTCAGATAAGGGGAACGCAATTTTTAGAGGTTATCTAGCCTGTTGCTATAACCCGTCTCAAACCGTTAATTTTCTTGCAAGTATTATTTTCTAGGCCCAAGAAACTCCCTGGTTTAACGACAAAAATCTGTTTGCAGATTTTGGTTGCTAAACCAATAATAAAAAAAAAATTATTTATTATTATTATTATTATTCCTCGACATGTTGCTGTCCTTGTAAGTCTTCACCTACTATGTGGTGGTGGGGCAAAGGTTTAAACACAATCCAGCTATCGCTGGCAATCCTAAATATTGTTCAAGGATGTATGCATAATCGCGAAGGCACTTCTGCTTCATGGAAATGTCAGTTGTTTGTTTTTGTGATCGTTTATACAATAGACCTCCAACCAGACAGAGTGTGTGCGAAAACTTCTGATATCTGTGCTAGTAATAAGGGTTTAACAGTAAGTCCTCTTCTGGCGAACGTCGGAACGGGTGAACATTCCGTGAAACCACATATTTAAATTGTAGGGACCTATCATAATCTGAATGGAGCTTATGGAGCCGTCGACCTCAGATATGAACAGGCGCAGGTGCGGAGGATTAACTAGTCAGTATTTCCATAGAAGAACTGCGGAACATCTAGCCTGGAGTTTGGATCAGGCATCGGTTTCGGAACCAATGTCGCCCTCTCAATAGGGGTGACGTAGAACCTTCAGTATCAATATAGCGCGAACCTATCCCGAAACATCTTTTCTAGAATCACCAGATATCGCTAGGGTTGACCATTTCTTGGCTGTGGCATTCTTAACCCGGGTGCCTTACAGACGGTGATCGCAGTTTCACTGCGCCTACAGCTCCCATGATTATCAAGCGATATTTAGTCAAGTAAATGTTTTTATATAATGTCGACTTTAACAGAAAACGAAAACAATACAGCTAGAAATAGCCAACCCAACGATAGAAACCAGGAAATGCAGGATGAAAGCCCGCCAACTAAGGCATCTAATGCGATTTTAAACAAGAAAAAAAACTCGGGGAATTGATGAGATCTTAGAGTCCATCTGCAAGGTTATCAGAAGTAATTCGCATACAAGCAGCAATGATGCTGATGCTCAGTGCATTTTATAAACCAAACGAAAAGTAGAATAAGCAGAGCAGAAACATCCCTGGGTCAGGCTAGTGCAGAGTCTTTCGCAAGACTCTAGGCCAAGTTAAAAAACGACACTAATGATCCTCCATCCCTATCATTATCATTATCATCATCAACATTATTACTATCATTATGATTATCATCATCAACATTATTACTATCATTATCATTATCATTATCATTATAATTATTATTTTTATTTTCATTATCATCAGTATCAGAAATATCATTATTATCTTTATCATTATTATTATTATCAATAATATCATTATTATTATCAATATTATCATTATTATTATCAATATCATCATTATCCTTATCATCATTATACTTATCATCATTATCCTTATCATCATTATCCTTATCATCATTATCCTTATCATCATTATCCTTATCATCATTATCATTATTATCATTATCATTATCATCATTATCATTATCATCATTATCATTATCAGTATCATCTTTATCTGTATCATCATTATTAGTAACATCATTATCATTATTATCATAATCATTATTATTATTATTATTATTAACGTCATCAACATTATAATTATCATAATTATTATCATTATCATTATTATTATTATATTTATTATCATTATCACCAGTATCATCATTATCATTATTATCAGTATCATCATCAACATTATTATTATTATAATTATCATCAACATCATCATTATTATTATCAATATTATTATCATCAACTTCATCATTATTATTATTTTTCTCATTACCGTTTACATTATTATTATCATCATTATTATTATTATCTTCATCATTATCATAATTATCATTATCATTATTAATATTATTATTATAATCATCATTTTCATTAAGATTATTATGATTACTATTATTATCATTATCATCATCAGCATCATTCTTATCATTATCATAATTATTACTATCATTATTATCATTATTATTATTATTACTATTATTATCATTATCATCATCAGCATCATTCTTATCATTATCATAATTATTATCATAATTATTATTATTATTATTATTATTATTATTATTATTATTATTGGGAGTCGGCTTGAGGAGGCCCCTTAAGCAAGTGTTGTCTTCCAGGTTCCGGGCATTGCCCAACCGCTCCTGGGCGTCATCGTCGCATCAATGCTCTCTGCAGCAATGCTATAACGAAGACGGCAAATAGGAAGTAATGACCCGAGGAGAAATAACCTCGCAAAAAAACCAGGGACTATCTGACCCGGATGGTAGAAAACCTGTAAGGGTCCCGCTTTGGGATACAAGATAGGGGTGGTTCCCCGAAATATAAACCACAACTTAATGGAAGATGTCGGATTCAAATACAGAATTACCCCAGGTGAGTACCCCTTCACAGGGAAATCTCACCTCCACTTCCGATCGGGTGAAAACCCCGGTGGGTGGAGCTGGCCTCAAGGATTCTGGGGGAGGTCGAATTCACGTTAACCATAGTGTCGCAGGGCTGGGAGACCAGGCTTCAGCGGCAATTACTACTACTGGAACGCTAGAGGAGACAACCTCGCATAAAAAACATGGAATGGTTACTTTGCAAGTGCCGAGGGAACGAAGCGGTAGTCAAAGCAGTATTGCTAGCGTTGGAAGTGCTAAAAGTGCTTTCAGCGATGCGTCAGGCTTTGAACAGAACGGTGTGCGGACGGATATAGATGATCTTTTGGAAATAATGAGGAACCATGATCTTTTGATAGAGGAAATGAAGAAAGAAGTTCAAGCTATGCAGGAAGCTCTGAAAAAGAATACGAATCTCAAGATTCAAAGTGCAGTGGAAAGATTACAGGTTCACCTGAAGCATGCCGTTGGCCAACAAGAACAGGTTAAGAGTAAAGCAAATTGTATCAAGGATGGAATAGATCAAATTTATGATCAGCATACGCAGAGAAAAATAGGGCGAAAACGAATGCACGCTGAGGTTCTTAGAGACACTGTGCTTGCCTGCACTGGTTTCAAAAGGGACCGAGGCAGCGCTAGTAATAGCCCGGAGGATGTGCGGCAAAGCAAGAAAAAGAAGGAGAAAACGATGCCTGGTACTACAAAAATCCAGTCTCTTTCAGAGACTGCGACAGCTAGTCAACAGCGCCATCAGGAAGGAAAGAAAGGCACCCGGAAGATAGAAGCGGTGGTTGTGAGGATCTCACAGGGGTCTACATACGCAGACGTTCTTGGGAAGCTTCGCGAGGAAGTCAAGCCACAGGAGAGTAGTACTGAGGTCTTGAGCGTTCGACCAACGACCAAAGGAAACCTTATAATCCAGATCTCGAAAGAGTCGGATAGAAAGGCCTTCACTGACAACGTTAAGGTTGCAGTGGAGGGTATGGGAACTATAAGTACGGTGGAGCGGAAAAGAACGATTGAGATTCGCGATCTTGATCAGATGACTACGGAGGCTGAAGTACAGGAAGCACTGAGTAGAGTCCTAAGCTCCGAGCAAAGATCTCGGAAGGTTATAATCCTTGGACCAAGTAAATTTGGATCTAAGATGGCAGTAGTCGTCCTTGATGAGACTGAGGCAAGAGACCTTTTAAATAAGGAGCGAATTCAAATTGGGTTTGTTAACTGCAGGATACAGATAAGAACCATGGTAATAAGATGCCATCAATGCTTGGGCTTTGGCCACAGGAAAGACCAGTGCGAGGGTCCCAACAGGTCCGCGCACTGCTATAAGTGCGGAGAGGCAGGACATACAAGGGCAACATGTCCTAATAATGCCTGCTGCTTCTTATGCCGACAGGAAGGGTGTGATCGCAAAGCTGTCAATCATGTGGCTGGTAGCGGGGTCTGCAAGGTCTTTAGGCAAGTCCTAGAGGCCGAGAAGAGGAAAAAACGAGAGACTTCCAATAAGCCTCGGAAGAAAGTTACCGCATTGGAAACTAGAGAAGGATAAGTACCAGGTACAGTAAGGAAGGCGCTGCGGCGTATTGGTGACCCCACCCCGAAGTAATGCCGAGAAGGCTTAAGTGCCGGGGTGGAATAAAGGTCACGAGGTGGATGTTACTGGCCTTTTGCCCGCGTGACGATTGCATCTTCTTGCAATCGTACCGCGGTCAGAAGGACAAGGGGTTAGACGGTCCCCTGGGACTCTGATGCCCTGGATGTGGAATGGAAGGTCCATTCCACAGTCAAGGCTGACGTGCACTCAGGAACCCGTCACACCGGTGGCAGGATCCCCTCCTGCACGGCGATAACGCTTTGCGGAATCGCACGGCGGGCGTGGATCCTGTCGCTGAAGGTCTGGTTTAGGCAGATTTCCCGTTTTTTTATCACCATAAAAAAAAAAAAAAAAAAAAAAAAATTATATTATTATTATTATTATTATTATTATTATTATTATTATTATTATTATTATTATTATTATTATTATTTTTATTCCTCCGCATGTTGCTGACCTTGTAAGTGTCCACCTACGATGTGGTGGCGGGGCGGAGGCTTAAGCACGATCCACATATCGCTAGCCATCCTTAGTGATGACTAAGGATATCTGGATGATCGCGTAGGCACTTCCGCTTCACGGAACTGCCAACCCATTAAAATTTTGTGTTCGTATTTACGTGTACTAAGAAGCAACACAGTATGAATGGATGTATGAATGAGCTGTGGCTGCCAACCAATGGATATTCCCGTCAGACTACCGGAGTTGTTCGTTAGTGGTGACTTGCTGACCTCTGTTTAGTAATAAGAGTAAAAGTTAGTCCCCTCTCCGGCGAAAGTCGTGACGGGCAAAGGTCTCGTGAAACCACATGTCGGCTAGGAGCTTCTACGTACTTCTACTAACGTAACCAGAGCCCATGAAGGGGTTGAAGTTGGTCTGTACAGGCGCAGGTGCGAAGGATTATCTGGTCAGTATTTCCTTATACCGAGTCCGCGCAGGAGAACTGCGGAACGTCTAGCCTGAAGTTTAGGGCCAGGCGCAGCACGGTACTGACGTCGCCCACTCAATACGGATGACGTAAAACCTTTAGCATCAACATGGCGCGGGCCTAACCCGTAAACATCTCTTATTTAGAATCACTCGGTGTCGCTAGGGTTGACCACCCGAAAACCGCTTCTCGGCTGCGGCATCTTTAATTAGGGCACCTCACAGGCGGGGATAGTGGCTCCACTGCGCCTGGAGCTCCCATGATGGGCGAACCGTCTTAAGCCAAGTATACGTTTTATTATGTTTAATTCCTCAACAACACAAACCAAAAACCAACCAGATGCGGCTAGCAATAGCTCAAAAAATAACGAAGGCCAGTTTTCGCAGGCTGATCCCCAAAAGAAGTCAGGGATAGAGATCGCCTGCCTAACAATGGAAGAAAGATCTCAGAGGATGAATGAGATCTTTGCGCTCTTCAGAGAAGCTCTTAGGTCGATGCCTAACATTCATAAAGATGTTAAGAATAATCTACCAGAGCTTATCGATCATGTGGATGCCCTTAAGACGGAGCATCTCCTCTTGCTTCAGGCGAGAACGGTCACTGAACAGATGGAGGTGACCGAGACGCTCGAAGCAAGCTCCTCAGCCAAGCGGACTTTAGAGGATGCCTCGCTCGATTCTGGCAGCAATGCTGAATCGCAAGCATTAAAAAAGAACCGCCCTGAGAGTCTGGATGATCCGTTTGAGGTCGTCCAAAATAGAAAGAAGAAGACGGCTACAAAAAATCTAGTTCAGAACGCAACGCAGCAGCAGCAACAACAACAACAGCAGCAGCAGCGCCAACAGCAGCAGCGAAACAACAACAGCAGCACCAGCGACAACAACAGCAAAAACGGCAGCAGCAGCCGCAGCAGCCCAAGAACAACAGCAACAGTCCACCAGCGGCCAGAACATCGGCCATCGAGACACAGCAGCCTGCCCAGCAGCTGTTGAAAAAGAAGAAGAAAAGGAGGAGGAAGACAAAAAAGAGGTCTGCCGCCATCCTCATAAAACCAGAAGAGGGAAAAACCTACAGCGACGTCCTGCAGAGCATCAGGCAGGATTTAATCGCTGAGAGTCCAACGACCAACATCAGAGGGATAAGGAAAACCAGGGCCGGAGATGTCCTGATCGAGTTGGGCTCAACTAAGGGTTTAGAGACCTTTAGTGCTTTCCTTAAGAGGACGGTGGGCGAAACGGGCAACGTCAAGGAGATGTGCCCCAAAGAAACGGTCGAGATCAGAGACATCGACTGTCTAGCTTCAGCAGAAGAAGTAGAGGCCGCTGTAAAAGCTGCTTTAACCGAAGGCCAACAGGAAGTAGGGGAGTTTAGCGTCTCACTGACCAACCCCAACAGCAGAGAGCTCCGCTTGGCCATTGTAGAGATGGAACAAGACCAAGCGGCGTTCCTGCTCTCTAGAACTAGGATAAAGATCGGTTACACCAGCTGCCGAATCAGAAGTTGGCAAAGGGTTCAGCGCTGTTTTAGGTGCCTGAACTACGGTCACCAGGCGCGTGACTGCCGAGGACCAGACCGTAGCAAGATGTGCTACAAATGTGGCAAAGACGGCCATAAGGGATCGGCCTGCAAGGCTACTGATACTCAGTGCATACTATGTACTGAGCGCGAAGTAGACCCAGCAGAGCGGAAACACATCCCTGGGTCAGGTCAGTGCAGAGTCTTTCGCGAGACACTGAACCGAATCAAAAAGCGCTAATGATGGGCCGCGTAACGGTCCTCCAAGCCAACTTACACAGAAGCGACCTAGCCAACAGCCTTTTGACTCAAATCAAATTCGAGACAAAGGCTGATGTGCTCTTGATAAGCGAGCAGTACACAAACTGGACCGTTAAGACCTGGTTTAGAGACAAGCTTGGCACTGCTGCGATTTACGTAGACCCAAAGACCATCAGAGAAGACGCAAATGGAGCTGAAGAAGGCTTCGTATGGGTTAAAAGCAGAAACGTTACATACGTGAGCTGTTATTTTACACCAAACTCAACAGCAGACACGTTTAGGCGCCGTCTGGATCTGCTGGAAGACTCTGTCCGAAGAATGGAAGGTGACGTCGTCGTCGCAGGAGACTTTAACGCGAAAGCGTTAGAGTGGGGAATGCCACTGCAGGACAGCAGAGGAGGATACATCATGGAGATGGCAGACAGACTCGGCCTAACAGTGCTAAACACCGGAAGCACCCCAACATTCAGACGAGGAGCTAGCGGTACGATTCCTGACGTATCCTTCGCATCAGAAAATCTTTCACGTAAAGTGTCAGATTGGAAGGTGCTGGAGACATACAATGGAAGTGACCACCAGTACATCACATTTCAAATCCATGATGGATCCCAATCATCGAGGCGAAATGTCGCTAGACCAGTCAGATGGAACGTTGCCAAGCTGGACTCTGAGAAACTTGTCCAAGTACTGCAGCAAGGATCAGACTATCTACCGGACGCGACAACTGCCACCGGAAACGCCGACGCTGCAGAGGTTCTCGTAAAAGAGACGATGAGTCTCATTCACAGAGCCTGTGATGCATCTATGCCGCGCAAGGGATCGCGACATCATAAGCGTCCAGCGTATTGGTGGAATGACGAAATCGCTAGAACGAGGTCAAAAGCTCTTAGTCTCAGAAGATCATCACAGAGAGCAAGAAAGAAGAACTCACCAGCAGCAGATCTTTTGTCTGCGCAATACAGAGACGCGCATAAAAAGCTTCGTAAGAAGATCAATCGAAGCAAAGCACAATGCTGGAAAGACCTGAGCGAAGACGTCAACAGAGAGGTGTGGGGCTTGGCCTACAAGATCGTGACCAAGAAGCTGAACGCCGCCCCCACGTTGCCATTCGAAGAAGAGACCATGGCGAACATCGTAAACCACTTGTTCCCTACGCATCCACCACTCGAAGAACAGGAGAATACAGGAGAACCAGAAGAGATCCCGCTCTTTACAAGCGGAGAGCTACAGATAGCTGCAAGAATGATGAAGAACAATAAGGCACCTGGGCCTGACGGAATACCATCCGAGGTCCTTAAATGCATAGCGGTGAAAGCGCCATCTCTCTTGTTGAACATGTACAACGCGTGCCTCCAGACGGGTGTGTTTAGCACTCCCTGGAAGATTGCGCGTCTTGTGCTGATCAACAAAGGAAATGGAGGTGATCCCCGGCATCCATCGTCCCACAGGCCACTCTGCATGTTGGACGAAGCAGGGAAGCTATACGAGAGGCTGCTTAAACCGCGATTACAAGAAGCTGTACAGGCGGCTGGCGATCTCGCTGACAACCAGTACGGCTTCAGGAAAAAGCGGTCTACCGTAAATGCAGTAGAAGAAGTAGTAAAGGTAGCAAAAGAAGGATGGACTGGGAACCATCATTCCCGTCTTATTGCGTTTCTAGTCATGCTGGATACGAAAAACGCTTTCAACTCAGCAAAATGGCCTGACCTCCTTGCTGCGTTGAAAGAGTTTAATGTACCAGAATACCTTATGCGAGTGATACGAGACTATCTGAGAAACCGTATCCTCCGCTATGAAACAGAAGAAGGCTGGCGTGAAAAGACCTTAGCGCAGGCGTGGCACAGGGCTCGATCTTCGGCCCAGACTTCTGGAACATCCTGTTCGATGCATTACTCAGACTTGCAATGCCGGATGGGGTGAAAATGTTTGCGTACGCTGATGATGTCGCTTTAGTCATCTCCGCGAAAAACGAAAACATTGCCCAGCACATACTAAACACGGCGATGAGAAGAATTTCCGAGTGGATGGTGAAGCATGGTCTCGAAATAGCGATGGCCAAAACAGAAATCGTGCCCTTAACTTGGAAAACACATCAACATCGAGTTTCCCATGACAGTAGGCACAAACGTGGTGCAGACAAGAAGTGAGGTGACGTATCTCGGCATAAAGCTAGATGCAAAACTAACTTTTTTGACGCACCTAAAACACGTCGCTAATAAAGCGATAAAGAAAACGTTGCAGTTAAGTCGTCTTATGGCCAATACCAGCGGCCCGAAATCAAGCAAACGACGACTTTTAATGACAGTCACGACGTCCATCTTATTGTACGGCTCTGAAATATGGGCTAACCAAATGAGAAAAGAGACGCACCGAAGCGTACTATCTTCTGTTCAAAGGAGAGGGGCTCTTAGAGTCACCAGCGCCTATCGCACTGTCTCGGGACCCGCGGTGCTAGTCATCGCAGGAATCATCCCGATCGAATTACAGGCGATGGAACGCAAGCGAACCTACGAACGGAAGAAAACAGAAGATGGAACTGCAATCGTTCAGAAAGAAGAAAGACAGGTGACCATGGAAACCTGGCAAAAACATGGAATCAGATGGTGAAAGGCCGATGGACACACGTGCTCATTAGGGAGCTGGCTCCATGGGTCGATAGAAGATACGGGGAGGTCAACTATTACCTCACCCAGTTCCTTAGTAACCACGGGTATTTCTGCGCTTATCTCAGTAAAATGGGAAAGACCCAGAGCCCGGGCTGCATCTTCTGTTTCGCGGATCGCGACGATGCGTATCATACGTTTTTCGTCTGCCATCAGTGGAACGAAGAAAGACGCCAGGTTGAGAGGATATTCGAAGCGTTAACGCCAGATAACATTATCAGTGAAATGTTGTCGGCCAAAGAAAAGTGGGACGCTATGGCACTATTTGTCGAAAGCGTCCTAAGAAAGAAGAAACCGTTCTTAGATAGGGCAATCGAACTCAGTGCGAATGAGGAGCGGGGAGTCAGGCTTATACCTCACCATAACCTAGAGGCAGTAGCCGGTCCCATAGATTCGGGTGCGGAGGGTGACGACGAGGACTCGTCTTAAGGACGAGAACGAATCGTGCACCCAGGAAATGTTTGAGATAGCAGCAAAAGCGCCAGCTTTAGCTGTGGTATGAATGAGTGTCGTTGTAAATAAGCGCGAGATTGAATGTTAGTATGAGTCAGACGCGGTAGAGAGGATAGCCCCACAAGAGGCATAAGATCCATCTTAGAACAGGAGAATCAAGACTGAAGAGAAAATTATGGACTGATTTTGCTCCTTTACAGAGCCAGTCCATACCATACCATATATATGCGATTGATTTATGCTCCCCTTTACAGAGCCGATCGCCAGGCAGAAGATAGCCTTTTAAATCATGTTGCTTATTAGGCATAGATCTATATTATTGGAAATCTGTATATTTACAGAAGAAGTCAGAAGGAAAAGGTCCAAAAGACTTAGAACGCGGTGCCACCCTGAAGTAATGTGATAAACAGTTTCCGGGGTGGAACAAACGCCGTGAGTGATGATTGGAGAATCTCTTGCACGTCCAGTGATTGCATTTTTTTGCTATCATTAGACAGGCTTGAGGATCGCGTAATTTTAGAGGTTTGCTAGTCTATCTAGAACCCCTCTCAACCGTCTGTACTCTGTTCCCGGATATATCCGAGCCCAGCGAACTGACGGCGGTCTGACAGCAGATTTTATTCGTTCAACCAATGAGAAAAAAAAAAAAAAAAATAATTATTATTATTATTATTATTATTATTATTATTATTATTATTATTATTATTATTATTATTATTATTATTATTATTATTTTATTATTATTATTATTATTATTATTTTATTATTATTATTATTATTATTATTATTATTATTATTATTATTATTATTATTATTATTATTATTATTATTATTATTATTATTATTATTATTATTATTATTATTATTATTATTATTATTATTATTATTATTATTATTATTATTATTATTATTATTATTATTATTATTATTATTATTATTATTATTATTATTATTATTATTATTATTATTATTATTATTATTATTATTATTATTATTATTATTATTATTATTATTATTATTATTATTATTATTATTATTATTATTATTATTATTATTATTATTATTATTATTATTATTATTATTATTATTATTATTATTATTATTATTATTATTATTATTATTATTATTATTATTATTATTATTATTATTATTATTATTATTATTATTATTATTATTATTATTATTATTATTATTATTATTATTATTATTATTATTATTATTATTATTATTATTATTATTATTATTATTATTATTATTATTATTATTATTATTATTATTATTATTATTATTATTATTATTATTATTATTATTATTATTATTATTATTATTATTATTATTATTATTATTATTATTATTATTATTATTATTATTATTATTATTATTATTATTATTATTATTATTATTATTATTATTATTATTATTATTATATTATTATTTTTTTTTTTTTTTTTTTATCCTCCGCATGTTGCTGACCTTGTAAGTGTCCACCTACGATGTGGTGGCGGGGCGGAGGCTTAAGCACGATCCACATATCGCTAGTCATCCTTAGTGATGACTAAGGATATCTGGATGATCGCGTAGGCACTTCCGCTTCACGGAACTGCCAACCCATTAAAATTTTGTGTTCGTATTTACGTGTACTAAGAAGCAACACAGTATGAATGGATGTATGAATGAGCTGTGGCTGCCAACCAATGGATATTCCCGTCAGACTACTGGAGTTGTTCGTTAGTGGTGACTTGCTGACCTCTGTTTAGTAATAAGAGTAAAAGTTAGTCCCCTCTCCGGCGAAAGTCGTGACGGGCAAAGGTCTCGTGAAACCACATGTCGGCTAGGAGCTTCTGCGTACTTCTACTAACGTAACCGGAGCCCATGAAGGGGTTGAAGTTGGTCTGTACAGGCGCAGGTGCGAAGGATTATCTGGTCAGTATTTCCTTATACCGAGTCCGCGCAGGAGAACTGCGGAACGTCTAGCCTGAAGTTTAGGGCCAGGCGCAGCACGGTACTGACGTCGCCCACTCAATACGGATGACGTAAAACCTTTAGCATCAACATGGCGCGGGCCTAACCCGTAACATCTTTCTTAGAATCACTTGGTGTCGCTAGGGTTGACCATCCGAAAACCGCTTCTCGGCTGCGGCACCTATAAATAGGGCTCCTCACAGGCGGGGATAGTGGCTCCAATGCGTCTGGAGCTCCCATGATGGGCGAACCGTCTTAAACCAAAGTATCGTTTTCATATGTCAAACTTAAAAAACCAAAACAAAAACAAAACAGAAGCCGCTAGAAATAGCCAAACAAAAAATGAAGGCCAGATGACGCAGGCCGATCCCCCACCGAAGTTAGGGGTAGAGATCGCCTGCTTGACAGTCGAGGAGAGGTCTCAGAGGATGAATGAGATCTTTATGCTGATGAAGCGAGCCTGCAAGTCGATGCCCGGCATCTCCCTGGATGTCAAGGACAACCTTCCAGAGCTCATCGAGCACGTGGATGCTATGAAGATGGAGTTTTCCCGCTTGCTCGAAGCAAGAACGGTCACTGAACAGATGGAAGTGACCGAAACGCCTCAGGCAAGCGCCGCAGCTAAGCGACCCAGAGAAGAAGACTCGCTCGATTCAGGAAATAATTCTGAACCGCGAGCTCTTTTTAAGAAGGGCCGAGCTGAGGGAGAAGAGAACGAGTCCTTTAAGACCGTCCAGAGTCGTAAGGATGTTAGGGCTGCGAAAAAACAGGAAAAGCAGCAGCTGAAACAACAATCACAGCAGCAGCAGCAACGAACGCAACAACAGCAGCAGCGATTGCAGCAGCCCTACATCAAACCACCGGCGGCCAGAACATCGGCCATTACCGAGCAGCCTGCACAACAGCTGCCAAAGAAGAAGAAAAAAGGAAGAGGAAGACAAAGAAAAGATCGACCGCCGTCCTTATTAAACCAGGAGAAGGAAAGTCATACAGTGACATTCTCAGCAGTATCCGCCAGGATATTATTGATCAGAGCCCAACGACCAACATCAAAGGGATTAGGAAAACCAGGGCTGGTGATGTCCTAATTGAGTTGGGCTCCACTAAAGGACTAGAGACTTTTAGCGATTTCCTGAAAAGGACAGTCGGTGAATCGGGCAGCGTAAAGGAAATGTGCCCTAAGGAAGCGGTTGAAATTAGAGACATCGACTGCTCTAGCCACAGTAGATGAAGTAAGGAAGGCTGTTGAAGCTATCTTTACTGAATCCAACAATGAAATAGGGGAGTTTAGTGTCTCGCTAACCAACCCCAACAGCAGAGCGCTTCGCTTGGCCATTGTAGAGATGGGACAAGACCAAGCAGCGTTTTTGCTCGCAAAAACGAAAATAAAGATCGGCTACACCAGCTGCCGTATCAGAAGTTGGCAAAGAGTTCAGCGCTGTTTTAGGTGCCTGAACTACGGTCATCAGGCACGTGACTGCCGAGGACCTGACCGTAGCAAGATGTGCTACAAGTGTGGCAAAGACGGCCATAAGGGATCGGCCTGCAAGGCTACTGATACTCAGTGCATACTATGTACTGAGCGCGAAGTAGACCCAGCAGAGCGGAAACACATCCCCGGGTCAGGTCAGTGCAAAGTCTTTCGCGAGACACTAAACCGATTTAAACAAAAACGCTAATGATGGGCCGTATAACGGTCCTTCAAGCCAACTTGCACAGAAGCGACCTAGCCAACAGCCTTTTGACTCAAATCAAATTCGAGACAAAGGCTGATGTGCTCTTGATAAGCGAGCAGTACACAAACTGGACCGTTAAGACCTGGTTTAGAGACAAGCTTGGCACTGCTGCGATTTTTGTAGACCCAAAGACCATCAGAGAAGACGCAAATGGAGCTGAAGAAGGCTTCGTATGGGTTAAAAGCAGAAACGTTACATACGTGAGCTGTTATTTTACACCAAACTCAACAGCAGACACGTTTAGGCGCCGTCTGGATCTGTTGGAAGACTCTGTCCGAAGAATGGAAGGTGACGTCGTCGTCGCAGGAGACTTTAACGCGAAAGCGTTAGAGTGGGGAATGCCACTGCAGGACAGCAGAGGAGGATACATCATGGAGATGGCAGACAGACTCGGCCTAACAGTGCTAAACACCGGAAGCACTCCAACATTCAGACGAGGAGCTAGCGGTACGATTCCTGACGTATCCTTTGCATCAGAAAATCTTTCACGTAAAGTGTCAGATTGGAAGGTGCTGGAGACATACAATGGAAGTGACCACCAGTACATCACATTTCAAATCCATGATGGATCCCAATCATCGAGGCGAAATGTCGCTAGACCAGTCAGATGGAACGTTGCCAAGCTGGACTCTGAGAAACTTGTCCAAGTACTGCAGCAAGGATCAGACTATCTACCGGACGCGACAACTGCCACCGGAAACGCCGACGCTGCAGAGGTTCTCGTAAAAGAGACGATGAGTCTCATTCACAGAGCCTGTGATGCATCTATGCCGCGCAAGGGATCGCGACATCATAAGCGTCCAGCGTATTGGTGGAATGACGAAATCGCTAGAACGAGGTCAGAAGCTCTTAGTCTCAGAAGATCATCACAGAGAGCAAGAAAGAAGAACTCACCAGCAGCAGATCTTTTGTCTGCGCAATACAGAGACGTGCATAAAAAGCTTCGTAAGAAGATCAATCGAAGCAAAGCACAATGCTGGAAAGACCTGAGCGAAGACGTCAACAGAGAGGTGTGGGGCTTGGCCTACAAGATCGTGACCAAGAAGCTTAACGCCGCCCCCACGTTGCCATTCGAAGAAGAGACCATGGCGAACATCGTAAACCACTTGTTCCCTACGCATCCACCACTCGAAGAACAGGAGAATACAGGAGAACCAGAAGAGATCCCGCTCTTTACAAGCGGAGAGCTACAGATAGCTGCAAGAACGATGAAGAACAATAAGGCACCTGGGCCTGACGGAATACCATCCGAGGTCCTTAAATGCATAGCGGTGAAAGCGCCATCTCTCTTGTTGAACATGTACAACGCGTGCCTCCAGACGGGTGTGTTTAGCACTCCCTGGAAGATTGCGCGTCTTGTGCTGATCAACAAAGGAAAGGGAGGTGATCCCCGGCATCCATCGTCCCACAGGCCACTCTGCATGTTGGACGAAGCAGGGAAGCTATACGAGAGGCTGCTTAAACCGCGATTACAAGGAGCTGTACAGGCGGCTGGCGATCTCGCTGACAACCAGTACGGCTTCAGGAAAAAGCGGTCTACCGTAAATGCAGTAGAAGAAGTAGTAAAGGTAGCAAAAGAAGGATGGACTGGGAACCATCATTCCCGTCTTATTGCGTTTCTAGTCATGCTGGATACGAAAAACGCTTTCAACTCAGCAAAATGGCCTGACCTCCTTGCTGCGTTGAAAGAGTTTAATGTACCAGAATACCTTATGCGAGTGATACGAGACTATCTGAGAAACCGTATCCTCCGCTATGAAACAGAAGAAGGCTGGCGTGAAAAAGACCTTAGCGCAGGCGTGGCACAGGGCTCGATCTTCGGCCCAGACTTCTGGAACATCCTGTTCGATGCATTACTCAGACTTGCAATGCCGGATGGGGTGAAAATGTTTGCGTACGCTGATGATGTCGCTTTAGTCATCTCCGCGAAAAACGTAAACATTGCCCAGCACATACTAAATACGGCGATGGGAAGAATTTCCGAGTGGATGGTGAAGCATGGTCTCGAAATAGCGATGGCCAAAACAGAAATCGTGCCCTTAACTTGGAAACACATCAACATCGAGTTTCCCATGACAGTAGGCACAAACGTGGTGCAGACAAGAAGTGAGGTGACGTATCTCGGCATAAAGCTAGATGCAAAACTAACTTTTTTGACGCACCTAAAACACGTCGCTAATAAAGCGATAAAGAAAACGTTGCAGTTAAGTCGTCTTATGGCCAATACCAGCGGCCCGAAATCAAGCAAACGACGACTTTTAATGACAGTCACGACGTCCATCTTATTGTACGGCTCTGAAATATGGGCTAACCAAATGAGAAAAGAGACGCACCGAAGCGTACTATCTTCTGTTCAAAGGAGAGGGGCTCTTAGAGTCACCAGCGCCTATCGCACTGTCTCGGGACCCGCGGTGCTAGTCATCGCAGGAATCATCCCGATCGAATTACAGGCGATGGAACGCAAGCGAACCTACGAACGGAAGAAAACAGAAGATGGAACTGCAATCGTTCAGAAAGAAGAAAGACAGGTGACCATGGAAACCTGGCAAAAACATGGAATCAGATGGTGAAAGGCCGATGGACACACGTGCTCATTAGGGAGCTGGCTCCATGGGTCGATAGAAGATACGGGGAGGTCAACTATTACCTCACCCAGTTCCTTAGTAACCACGGGTATTTCTGCGCTTATCTCAGTAAAATGGGAAAGACCCAGAGCCCGGGCTGCATCTTCTGTTTCGCGGATCGCGACGATGCGTATCATACGTTTTTCGTCTGCCATCAGTGGAACGAAGAAAGACGCCAGGTTGAGAGGATATTCGAAGCGTTAACGCCAGATAACATTATCAGTGAAATGTTGTCGGCCAAAGAAAAGTGGGACGCTATGGCACTATTTGTCGAAAGCGTCCTAAGAAAGAAGAAACCGTTCTTAGATAGGGCAATCGAACTAAGTGCGAATGAGGAGCGGGGAGTCAGGCTTATACCTCACCATAACCTAGAGGCAGTAGCCGGTCCCATAGATTCGGGTGCGGAGGGTGACGACGAGGACTCGTCTTAAGGACGAGAACGAATCGTGCACCCAGGAAATGTTTGAGATAGCAGCAAAAGCGCCAGCTTTAGCTGTGGTATGAATGAGTGTCGTTGTAAATAAGCGCGAGATTGAATGTTAGTATGAGTCAGACGCGGTAGAGAGGATAGCCCCACAAGAGGCATAAGATCCATCTT